>ML781716.1:141466-274817 GCA_009831015.1 Picea engelmannii
GCTAGGCAACTGTGTCCTTCACTCCAAGACGACCTCGCAGAGAATGGAATTTCTGCCCAGTGAAGGTCTTGGTGAAAATATCTGTCATCTGTTCTGCTGAAGGACAAAACTGTAAGTCGATGATCCCCTCATGTACTAAGTCCCAGATGTAGTGCATGTGGATCTCGATGTGCTTCGTCTGCTGCCTCTGAACTGGATCTCTGCAGAACTTCAGAGTACTTTGGTTGTCACACTAGATGACGATCGACCGATGAAACTGAATGCCCAACTCAGTGAGAAAATGTTGTAGCCACATATCCTAAATGGTTATGTTAACTACCCCTCTGTACTCTGCCTTAGCTGAAGATAGAGAAATGTAAGATTGCTTCTTTCTCGACCAACAGATAGGCCTGGAACCAATACTGAGTGAGTAAACAGATGTGGACTTGCGATCAATTCTATCGCCAGCCCAGTCAGAATCAGTAAAACCAATGAGATCTAATGTAGAGTCTACTGTATAATGAATCAAAAAGGTGATGGTGCCCTGTACGTATCGAATGATACGCTTTGCAGCTTTCCAATGTAGCTCATGCGACTCCTGCATGAACCTGGAAACTGCGCCAACTGCATATGAGAGGTCTGGTCTGGAGTGTGTGAGATACCAAAATCTCCCCACTAGCTATCTATATAGTGTTTTTTCAACCAGTGGAGCCTCACCGCCATCCTCAAGTTTGACTCCTAATAGGAAAGGAGTCAGAGTAGACTTGCAATCTGTCATGTGAAATCTCTCAAGGAGATCTCGTGCATACTTGGCTTGAGACAGTTTGATGCCTGATGCATCCTGACTGATCTCAAGTCCAAGGAAGAAGTGTAGAGGACCCATTTCCATCATCAAAAACCTGTCATGAAAAATCCTCTTGACTGCAACAATCGCTGAAGTCGAGCAACCGGTGATCAACAAATCATCAACATACAAAACTAAAAGTAGAAGTGAATCAGCCATCCTGAGCATGTATACATTCAGGTCTGATCTACAATGTACAAAGTTCTGTGACAATAGGTAGGAGTCCATCTTGGCATACCATGCCCTTGGAGCCTGCTTGAGGCCATAAAGTGACTTCTTCAGTCGACAGAACAAAGATGAGTCTTGCATAAATCCCTGGGGCTGCTCCATGTAGATCTCCTCAGAGAGATCACCATGAAGAAATACATTCTTCACGTCCATTTGATGGACTTCCCATCCCTTGTTTTCTACAATGGCAAGTGACAATTGTATGGAATCCATATTCGCTACTGGAGCAAAGGTCTCATCATAGTCAATACCTTGAACCTGCTAAAATCCTTTGGCGACAAGCCTGGCTTTGTATCTTCTAATTTGTCCATCCGTTGTGCTCTTGGTCCTATAGGACCATATGCATCTGACAAGTTTCCTCCCAGAAGGAATGGGAACCGGATCCCAATTTTGGTTCTCGAGGAGGGAGTTGTACTCCTCCTGCATGGAAGATTCCCAAAAGGGATTTTCAGCAGCCTCGCCATAAGACTGTGGATCTGAAGACTGAACCAAGAAAAGATGCCTAGAAGGTAATAGTTCAGTGGTAGTGAGTGCAATAGGAGGCTCCTAAAAATCATATTGAGTCCTCCTAGTATCAGCTGGATCACCAACGATATCCCCTGCATCCTGAAGAGTAGTTTGTGCCCACCTGGGCCTCTACTGTGGCTCTGTGACTGCATCTGGATGCTCTAAATATACATCTTATTGTACTGACTCTGAATCTAAATCATCTGAGTCCTATGAATCATAACTCTTGTTTGAAGAAGAGTCAACATGTGCATTCTTATCATCTTGGATAGGTGGAAGAGTGAAGGTTTCTGCATGCGACTGCTGAGGTACATGCGAGACACTTTTCTCAAATTGGACACTACGCTCAATGATGAGTCGGTCTGAGGAAATATCAATAAGCCAATATCCCTTCACACCATCGGGGTATCCAAAAAATATGCACTCAGTGCTCTGTGGATCAAGTGCCTTCCTCTTTTCAGAGGGAATCTGGGCCCATGCACATGAACCAAAAATGTGAAAGTGGGCCACTTCCGGTTTGAGGCCGCTCCAAGCCTCGTAGGGGGTATTATCCTTGACAGATCTATGAGGAGATCCATTTTGGATGTATGTTGCACATTTAAGTGCTTCGGCCCATAGTCTCTGTGGTAGTGACTTTTCATGCAACATGCAAGATGCCATCTCCTTTAGAGATCTATTTTTTCGCTCAACAACTCTATTTTTCTACGAAGTGTAGGGAATTGTATGTTGCAATTTAATCCCTGCCTCATGGAAAAGATTATGAATCTCATAATTCACATACTCTCCCCCATTATCAGTTCACAGGACTTTGATCTTCTTTCCAGATTGTGTCTCAACCAAATCTTTGAAATCTTTGAGGTGATGAAAGACCTCAGATTTTTTCCTGAGAAAGTAGATCCAAGTAAAACGTGAGAAATCATCAACAAAAATGAGAAAAAACCTTGCTTTTCTGATCGATGGATGCGGAAAAGGACCCATGAGGTCACCGTGGATCAGATCTAAAGGTGTGGAAGCTTGCTGAGACTTTCCTTTGACGAATTTCTCTTGAAGGTGTTTTCCAAGAACACATCCATCACATAATCCCTTAGAGAAGAGGATGTCTGGTAGACCTTCAACTAATATGTGCTTGCTAAGATGTTGCATGTATCTGAAATTCAAATGTCCAAACCTTTCGTGCCATATCCTACTACTTTCATCAACATGAGTAAGCAATAAAGAAGAATCAGGTTCAATGAATTCAGAAAATGTATACAATCTAGAATGATGATTTACCTCACTGGTAACAACCCTAGAGTTGGTTTGAATGTCGTATATTTCCACTAAATTTGGTGTGAATACAACTTTCTTTCTGGTGCCAGAATTCATCATTTGATACATAGAGAGAAGGTTGACAAAAATCTTGGGAACATGCAACACATTCTCGAAACTTGCGTTGGTAAGTTCAATCCTTCCTTTGCCAGTGAGTTCGATAGAAGATTTATCCCCCATCATAATGGGAGGACCTTTGCATGCATCCAATGAAGAATATACTGCTTCTGAGGTAACCATGTGATGTGATGCTCCTGAATCTATTATCCAAGCATCGAGAGAGGAGTTGATGGCAATCAAGGCATGGCTAGAATTTCCTTTCTTAGAATTCGGATCTTCTGGCTTCTTCTTCTTTGTACCCTCGTGGATGCGATCTCCAAGGTTGTTTTGCTGAATTATTTGAGACATCAGATCTATTTGTTTTTTCATGCATGTAGATTCTGAATGGATTCCTTTGTGACAGTATGTGCATTTCTCTCCTTTTCTTCCCTTTTCTCCTTTGGATCCGGAGGCATCGGTGAAGGGTTTTGTGTACCCTTGCTTCTTCGTATGTGCATGAGATTTCCTCTTATCTTTATCTTTAGATTTCTAATATTTTTGGCTGCCATCATGCACAGTGAGTGCATGCGCCCTTGGGCCTTTGATTGCACCCATGTTGATGAGCTTGGTTTTCTCTTGTGTCAAGGATTCGATAAAGTCCTCAAGAGAAGGCATCTTCCAGGTGGCTCCATAGGCAAATCTGACAGTATGGAATGTGTATATGAATACAGAGAATTCAGGACCAAGATTGGAGAGAATGGTGAGAACCATTTGTTTCTCCTCCTTCGATTTATCAACCCCGCAAGCTTTGAGTTGCGACAATAAATCCTTGAATTTTGTAAAGAAATCTTGGATATTCTCGAAGCTTTTTGGATCCAATGTGAGCAGCTCCACCTCCAACATGTGTCCCCTTGTCTCATCCTGTTTGCCAAATATCCCTTCCAATATGGTCCAAGCTTCATTGGGAGTCTTACAGGAAGATATATGAAAAAGGAGATCCAGAGAAATAAGACTACAAATTGTTCCGAGTGCCTCATCCATGCAATTTAAGTACTTGGATTTTTCTATGGATGATGTTGGATCTGTATCTGTATTCATGGTTAACCTATACAATCCTTTGTATCAGAGATATATGGCTATTTTCTCCTTCCATGCAAAATATTTGTAATGTGTAAGAATGAATTCTTTTTGGAATTCCATCTTTCCGCTGTCTTCAATCTTTTGTACCTTCAATTTTTTTTTTTGGTGTAGATTTTTATTAGAACTCCGTTGGATATGATACCATGTAAATGTGTCGACCTTCACAGAATAGATCTAGCTAAACAATGATACACACATTTTCATAGAGAATTGGAAAAAGAAGAAGAAGGAGAGAAAGAATGGAAAGAATTCTCATTAACCGTTGTGAATAATGAATAATTTACACATGATATACTCTGTATAACTCAATGAGTTCGACTTGATGTGAACCAAGTTGCCATAGTGGTGGTCTAGAGTGATCTGGACACACACCAACAGTTACGGGAGAAAACTGCCACCTATTCTAGTCTCTCACGCAGTTACGGGAGCCAACTGCCACCTATTCTAGTCTCTCAGGCAGTTACGGGAGTGAATTGCCACCTAGTTGAGTTAACTAGTCAACTAGTCTTCAGTTAACTGACTGAACAGAAAGTAGTGAGGAGTTAACTCAAGGAATCAAGGCTAATGCACCACTTTGGTGATGATACCAAGGCAAGGTCGAATTAGCATGGTGATGATCCCAATGCAACATCTAAACTCAACTCAACTAGTCAAACTGAAGTGTGAATTGAAAGAGAATATTCTCCAGGTGGAATATTCTCTCATAAAATATAGGAGACTGGATAATGACTAATTATGACTAATAAACAAATAAAAACCTTAGGAAAAAGAAATCCTAGGTGTGTGTGAAGTAACTCCAACAGGGTAAAGACTTGATTGTAGCTAATTAGTTGCTAGCCTTACAATTTATTCCTTTGTGATTCAACACATCAACCATGGAGGAAACATCCCCTAAGTGTCCTTATCCTACACATGCTTCCTTGAGTTGAGAATATGTATGTTCCTTGCGCTTTGGAACTGGTTTTCTTGCCCGCGACACTCATTTCCTCCATTGTTCTATAACATTTATTTTAATCTTTTTCAGGATTTAATAACATGAAAAAGAAAAAAAAATAAAAAAACCAAAAAGAAGGGGGGAAAGTGTCTATCTTTTTGTTGGCAACAATGTTTTCTCCCTTGAACAAAGCACAATATTTTAGTCAATTTCTCAATATTTTGGGTTTTGTATGGCTTTAGGATACTTTTTCTTCTTTTTGAGTATAATATCCTCCGATTAGTTATTTTTCTAGATATATAGATCATTTGATGATGCCTTCTGTATCATGAATGTATCCCAGTTTATAATCCATGATGCCTAAGTCACATAATGTTTCATTCTTTTTTTCTAGGGAAGTTTCAGTTTGAGTCGACCATTCTGCAAAAAGTATCTAACCTTTCAAGTCGGCCTTCCTATGTCAGTCAAGTATGTCTCAATGTCACAAGTATCTTTGTATCTCACTCATGATAGTATATAAGGTCCCCATTGACTTATTACTTGCAATTATTCTCTTATCGACGCTGACACATTGCTTTGAGAGTATGACCTAGAGCTGCACCTTGGGCCTATTTCCATCATTGATAGGTGACCTTGCACTCAACAAATGATAAAACGTCATTGGTTGAAGATTGAGTGGTTTCCCTTGTGTTCTACATAAAAAATAATCATCACAGATAGGGATTCGTGTGATACCTTGGTTTCCATTTGACCCCATTGGTGGATTCCTAGTCTTTGTCAGTAGTATTTATCATTGACTACTATTCAAAGAGTATTTTTCGTGCACTATTCCATTTGGTGCATGTCAGAGTCATACCTCGGTATTGTCCTTACAATATATTCGTTTAAGTCCTTCCAAATATTTGGCCTTCTGCTACCCCTCGTGTTGGATGAAGGAAGATTCCTTAATGTCTTCCTTACAACATATCTCTTCCTATTGAATTCAACACATCTTTGTATGGGACATGGATCTAGAGTTATTTGTGGTACCTTGGGAATTGCAATAATTAGTGGTAGTTTCCCTCACTATTGATAGTGGGAATACATCAATGTCCCCTGATCGATAGATTCT
Source organism: Picea engelmannii (assembly GCA_009831015.1). Lineage (NCBI taxonomy): Eukaryota > Viridiplantae > Streptophyta > Pinopsida > Pinales > Pinaceae > Picea > Picea engelmannii. The sequence continues at coordinate 147,557 of ML781716.1, forward strand.
GCCAAGTGTTTGACACGAAGTCATTTATTTACACTTGTTAGATTGTATCATCGTACCTTGACACCCCTTATCATCATTGGTGGTTCGTCTCACTTTTGTTAATGGTAGACATCAATGACTAGTAATCAAATGGTGTCCCACTATGTTTGACCCCAACACATCTATTTACATGGTGTAGAATTGTACCACGATGAATCATTTTGAAGACTTTGGGTGAAGTATGAGCATCACATATTTTGTGCTCCTACTCGACATATATTGAGTGTACCACCCCACATACATTGGTACTTGCAAAGGATCAATTTGTTCACTTCATTGGTTCTAAATATCCTCTAATTTGATTTTGACACAAATCTCCACTATGAATCCATTCGTGGCTATGATCTACTTTTTGCATGGATCCACTATGTATTGTTCGTGGCCATGGAAATCATTCATACTTTCATATATGCCATGCATCCACAATGTACTTGATTTGGAAGCCATTCTTACATCATTCTTGAGCATGGGTATGTATGACTTGGGAAGAGAATACTCTTACTTGATCTCTCCTGATGGTTTTTGTTTTTGGATCAATTGTTCAAGAAATTTCATTTGATCTAGTTCAATTCATCCTTTCTTCTCAGATTTATAATTTATTTCTGCCATCATTTTCCCTTCTGACCTCACATATTAGGGGGCATCTATTATACCACAAATTTCCACATCAATTGCATTTGTGAGATGTCCTAGACCTTTTCCCTAGATTGCAAACTTAAATCCCATCCTCCTTCATCAAAATCATATAAAAAAAAAACACTTTTGTTTCCATCCGAGGGTCATCCATGTGAAAACCACATATGTCTATTCCTTTTTAGTTTGCAACCCCCCGATGCCCTCAAACAATATGAAAAAATTAAATATTCCACATTTTCGGGCGGAGTTTTCGGTTGGGATAGTTCCAAAAAATACCTTGGCCCATACACAATGGAATTCAACCACCTAAAACCATTTAGGATGGTATAAAGGTACCTTTTAGGGCATGTATGAGGAGGACAACCTAGGTGCAAGATTATGCTGATGAATTTATAATATTCTCTATTTTCCTTGATCTTATGAGCAACATCCCCCTGATCTGGAACTTGTTTTCCAGTACTCCTTATTCTCTCTTATATGACCATAGGGTGTGTTCCTATACCTTTTGGGTAATCTGAGTAAGGGTTGTATTGTTGAGTTGATGCTTGGAAGACTAGTGGAGGAACTTGGATGGTTGGCTTTGAGGCAGTGTCGACGATTAGAGTCAAGTTGTAACTACCCAATTTCACCATTTTCAATAAATATTTATCTTTCCCTCCATACATGTGTAAACTGATTCAATCTGTTGATATATGTTAGTTTGTTTCATATACTTGAATTTTTTCACATTATATGTATGCTTTGAATTCGTAAATACCTTGTTGCATCATAAACTTGGTCTTCTTTTCCTGGTTGATACTAGTGGAGATTAGAAGCATAATCAAAGGTGGAAAGAAAGGATTGAAATCAAACATAGGATACAAGGTGTGCAATATCTCCTTCTCTCTTTCTCTCCTTCTCTCCTCAAAGTAGTTATTTTCTTATAGCATTGTTGTGTGTGAGGGTAAGTTCTATATTTTACATATGGTCTCACTTTGTTGTTATAGGAAAATTCCCCTGCGGACATGTGAATATCCACTTGGATTCTATACCCCTAATACCAAGACAAAAAGATACAAATGGACACTAACATCCCTTTGAGATTTTCTTAACTAGCCAAAAAGAGAGAAGGATAAAAAAGTGATCGTACCTATTTCCGGTGTTTGTCCTTGCTATTCCAATTCGAATTTGATGTCCAAACTCCCTCACACAACTTGATACCTGCAAAACCATAGAAAATAAAGAGAAATAAGGAAACTCCTACTCTACCATGTTAGATTAAACAAATTCATCTATAATAGAAAATCATATGTAAGATACACAAACTAGAAGGGAATAGGCCAAGTATATTGATGAGAACTTGAAAGAGATACTTACAATCATGGATGGTGTTGCAACAAATTCTACAAATTATCCTCATCCAAAACCTTGCTCGAAATATCCACAATAATAATGAAAATACTTTGCTTATTATTTTCCTCCCATCTCTTCCAGAATCAAAGGTTTGATACCTGAAAGCTCCTTTCTTTCACCCTTGGAAAGGCATCCTTTTATAAGCTTGGGAGGCTCAACCACCATGAGAAGATTTGGAGATTATTTGAGGATATGAATCCTTTAGGTTAGGATGTGATCCTAGGATATTTCCATAGGATAACATTTGATCCAAACCAACCTCATCTCCAAGAGATGGTCTTCAGAAAGATGTAGGATTCTCCAAATTTTCCTCTAACCAAAATCAATGCTCCCCCATAGTTAGAGATGGAACGTTGATCCTAGATAAACGCTCCATAAATAAGGTAAATGGGGCATTGATATATGGGGTAGCTCTCCCCCAACATGTCCAGGGGGCACTACCCTTCAAAAATGCCCCAAAAGAGGTCGATTTTCCAAGTAAAAAGTGTGTTTCTGACCTTGAAATGATGGGTTTCTTCCTCCAATATGACTTAGGGATCATGGAAAATGTTCATTGATGGTTTCAAGGGGTTAAAAAACATATAAAAACATATAAAAGTGCATGTGAAACTTTGTAAGGTGCATACGACACTTGATGACACTTGTGACACTTACCAAGGTGCATACGACACTTTTACGACACTTGCGACACTTAGGGTGAGATACTTAAGTGTGTCATTTTTATGTGTAACATATTTCCCCCTAAAGTGTGAGGTCAAAAGATAAACTGATGGCCACAACTCTTTGTATATTCTTCGAAGCAAGGGTATGGAGTCGGGGAACTTGGTAGAAGCTACAACCAACCATCAAAAAATATTAATATATGTTCCATTTCCGAGGCATGCATACCTATTCTTGGAATACGAGATGACCCAAAGCATGGCCTCCAACCAATACACCGTGGATCCATGAAAAATAATAACTAAGGACATGGCCACTATAGATATAATGTGGATCCATACCTCCATGACTTGAACTGATCGTAGCCATGAAAAATAAACAGTGGATCTACGATATGATAAAACATAGCCACATACCAATACAATGTGGATCTATGTGAAAATATATATATCAACATGCTCAAATGAATCCTTCACATCTTAGGAAAAGAAGATAACAGAGTGAATGCTCAACCCAGGGTCTTTGTCCCAATCTCGATGTGGTACAAATCTAGCCATGCGAATAGATGTTTTGATGTCGAACATGGTATAAAACACTTGATTACCAGTCATTGAGGTAAATTGTTAATAAGTGTGATGGAAATCACCAATGATGTCAATGACTCCCAAGGTACCCTAGTAAATTCCAGTGAATGTGAATACATGAGCTGAGATCGAACATTCGTGAAATCATTCGATCATAGGTTAATGATGTAAACTGACTGTCTGAAGCGAGGATGCCTACTATTGAGGCATGCAATTCCCAAGGTACCAATTGGTTTCTAAGTCTAATTCTCAGATGATGTGTTGAAGTCGATAGGAAAATATTCGTTCAAGGAGGGACTTGATGTATCCCCCATCATCGACACGAAACTGACACAGGAAAGTGATGTAAGATGGTGAATCAAATGAGTATGGACTGAAACAGGAAATGGAAACTAGAAATAGTGCAGATGGATGGTTTGAAGTGAAAAATTCCCTTGAACATGATGAGGCACGACAACTGACTTGGAAACATTTGACTCAACGAGTACAAAAAATGTGACGGTAATAAGAGAACTCTTCGACTAGAAAAAAAAGTATGGCGACACATGGAATTGGTATGAATCAGAGATAAGCTAATTAAACAACTGTAAGACGAGACACAAACATCTGCCTTGTTTAAGGGCGACAATATCTGCCATAAAGGATTCCCAAAACATTTGACCCACTTCCTTCAAATTTCCCCCCACCTAGATAGATGAGTACCTCTTTTTAATTTAATGAGCTCGAGGAGGATAACACATGATTGATATAACTCACCTTAGATAAGTTCCTCTTTCTTTATTTAACAAAATGGAAGAAGTAAGGTTTCATTCCCATATGGGCCCTTCAATGTGTAGTTTAGTGAGTCCAGAGAAGGAAAACTCGGTTGTTTTTCATGTTTAGAGAGTCTGAAAATAACTTAAAGGTGAGTCCAGGGTTTTCCTTTTTCGTGAATTTAGTCTCCCAAGCTCGAAAAAAGTGTAAAACAATATAGGGGATGTAACATCCCCATCATCCAACTGGGCTATGCCACATAAAAATTTCGAGTTGTATACAAAATTAAAACATATACACATAGAAATGCTTGCAGAAATTTATATATATAAAACTTAAAATAGACAAATACATTCTGCAAATGCATAGATTCATATAGAATAATAATAAAAATACACATGAAACACACACAGGAGTAAGCCATAAAAATAAATGCATACATAATAATGCAACATGTAATTTAACATAAAATGGGCACTTATCTTGGTAAAAATATCACCAACTATGTGCAGACCTTCCACAAACCTCCCAGCCTTATACCATGTTGCTCATCAATCTTAGCAGTGGGTCACCCCCGAGCTAGGAATAAACTCCACTCGGGTAAAGGGATTCCTAACTAGGATGATGTATCTCAGAAAACAAGAAAAACTTTGTCACAAGTGCCAAATCGAACTAACAACCTACAGTCCCGCATTCCCCACATGCCTATCCCACCCAGTGAAGTGTGTCCCTTCTCTTCTCAACATTCCTTCGGTTTCTCCACTTCCTTTCCGGGGCTTCAGCAATAGGCCGAACATGAAGTCTCAGATCCCTGTAGCTGGAGTTTGACACCTTCAGAAAATCAATTTCCAACAATTCTCTCACCTAGAGAGAAATTGCTCATGGGCCTAACAACCTGCCTCTTCAATATCCCATAGGCCTGACAACCTGCTTCTTCAGTCCAGCTCCTAAGCTAACCAGGCACATATATAGGTACATGTATGGGTACATGTACAAATACAGGTATAGGTACAGGTACATGTATGGTTACAGATACAGGTACAGGAAGGTACGAAGGACATCTAAATGAGTTAGTGAATGATGATGGAATCCCCCAAAATAAACTAAGTCCAAGCTATATGTATGCATGTCCCCAACTTGACACTTGTCATGTTGAGAACTCCTTTGGCCCACTTGTCCCTATCCTTAGAACTTAGGATAAAATAATTATCCATACTTTATACTTTAAGGAATATTATTATAATATTCCTTTTTGGCTTAAGCTCCCAAGCTTAGCCCCTTATCGTTAAATTTTAGCCCCCCCTTTCCCTAACTAGTGGAGTTTAATCCCCCATACGTTTTTATCATGGTCGGTCTACACGCAACAATGTATTATATTAATGATAATACATATACAAAAATAGGCTCATTGGCCTTTAACATCTAGGCTCTCTAGCCTAATTCAACACATAAGCCTCCTCGCTTATAATAACTGGCTCACCAGCTTATAAAAACAACATATACACAAAAGGATTTCTGGCCTCAAAATCACACACATTTAAGTTTGATGCACGTGGTATCCTGGAATGTGCACACTTCATCAATTTAGTGCACAATACATGTGTGCACTATACCATGGAAGGTGCATGCAAAATGATATCAAACAACTCACTGGCTTAAGTACTTTTTCATTTACATTTACAGTTGGGGTTCAACCTAGGGGTTTTATAGGGGATAACTCTTCTAATCATGCTTGATTAGAGTGTTCATTTTTTCTAATTAGTCTCAAGAGGGAGAAAAAAGATAAACTAGCACTCGAAAGACGCCCTTTCAAACCTTTTAATGAGTGCGAAAGGAAGCAAGATCACTCGACAATATTTTCATGTTTAGAGAGTCTAAAAAGAGCTTAAAGAAAACTCTAGGGGGTTCCTTTTTTATATAAAATTTATGAGTCCAAAAAAGTGATAAAAGTATACTCGGTCACATTCTCATGTATTTATGAGCACGAGAAAGAACAAAGATTAAGCTCATAATTGGTTTCATTTTTACACAAGTTTGAAACAAAATTAAACTATGCTTGTAACTTCCCAACGTAATTTCCAAAGGTTTTGAGGGATACCCATGGATGGTTGGTACTCTGCCCCTAGCTTGAAAAGCTAGCAGCTTAACTCCAAAATAATAATCAAAGGCTGGAGACATGCCCCCCTAAGCTTCATTTCATTTGTTGACTTTGAGGTTGTCACCAATTTATGTACTAGATGGATAAAAAGGATAAGGGTGGATGAAATTAAGGTTTTTCTATGAGATCTAATGAAATACTCAACTCAAGATCTACGAATCTAGTGAAAGACTCGACTCAACATCTATGAGATCTAACGAAATACTTGATTCAATGGGAGAGGTGACTTTTTCATTTTTTAACGAGCTTTACACAGAGAGGAAAACTACAATCGTAGCTTCTATTTCATTTTTTAATGAGCTTGAAACATGAAAATAACTATGCTCAATACCTTTGTTTCATTTTTTAACGACCTTTCCACAGAGAAGCAAAACTATGCTCAAAACCTTTGTTTCATTTTTTAACGAGCTTGCCACATAGAAGCAAAACTATGCTCAAGACCTTTGTTTCATTTTTTAACGATCTTTCCACAAAGAATAAAAACCATGCTCAAGACCTTTGTTTCATTTTTTAATGAGCTTTCCACATAGAATCAAAACTATTCTCAAGACTCCTCCTTGATCATGTCTTCCAAGAGGACAATGCTCATGAAGGAATACATATCATAGGACAAAATTCAGCCGTGGATTCCATGAGATCTTCACTAGATGGAAGAAAAACACTTCGGAAGGAATACATGTCGATGACGACGATAAGGGTAGGGAGATATGGCTCTAATATCCCTATAAAAGAGATGACCATGTCAACTATTGGATCTAAGTCAGGAGAAGGGAGATATTCCCTCTCGTGCGGTGTTGAATGCATGGGGCAGGTCGTTACATAATTGACCTGTGGTGGGGTGGACATCACTGGCATGTATGAACCGTTCAGGGAAGGAGGATGGTTGACCATCAGATGAGGGTCAATTAATGAAAGCTGTTCGATTGTTACTATGCTTCCATTGTGAGGGAAACATATCACTCAAAAGAGAGTGGACATAAAAGATCTCATAATGTCGACATAGTCTCACCCGAGGAATAGGTTAAATTCCAATAGGTCATGAACTACCATCACATTGACGCAGATTATTTTTCCTCCCAAAGTAACCATAAACTGAGGAAGGATCCCTAAAGGTTGACTAACTCTTCTGTCAAAGGTCAACAAATTCTGAGTCATGGGCGCAATTTGCAGGGAACCAAAATCTTTCCAAGCATTCATGGATAAGATGCCAACAGAATCAACTTCGTCTATTATAGTGTTAGGAATATTCCTATCACAAACCTACATGGTGATTTGGAAAAGCACGTAAGAAGGAAGATGGGGTTCTCTCAAATGATTCCAATTAATAGAAATCATCTAATTACTTGAAGGGGGTGCCATCGGGGTGGGCGGAGTGCCCCCTTGTCTAGGTGAATCAGTATTAACTAGGTAGACCTGAGCAATATCCTCACTCTTTGAATGAGGAGTGGGATCGAGTAATGATGGAACCAAATCAACCACTTTGGTTGCACTCTTCAAGGGAGGAGTGGGATCAATCGATGATGGAACTGGATCGACCGCTTTGGCACTCTTCAAGGGAGTAGTGGGATCGATTGATGACAGAACTGGATCGACCACTTTGGCACTCTTCAAGGGAGGAGTGGGATCAATTGATGATAGATCTGGATCAAACACTTTGTCACTCTTCAAGGGAGGAGTGGGATCAATCGATGATAGAGATGGATCGACCACTTTGGAACTCTTTAGATGAAGAGTAGGGTTGATCGATGACATAACTAAATCACCTACTTGGGTTAGTGGTTCAACCGAGGATGAAACCAGATTGACCACTTGATCAACTAGACTAAACATGATGGAACCAGATTGACCAATCCATCAACTAATGATGGTTTGGGATAGATCTTATGATAAACAATTAGAAGTTGAATCTTTTCCAAAATATTAGAAGCCTCGTCCATAAGAGCGAAAAGGTGAAAGTAATGATCACCTTCACATAACATACAAGGAAATTTGACAGTTCTAGTCTTCTTACCAACCTTAATGTCACTAGTTGATGGGGTGTCACTCACATGTTCAGTAGGATCTGATGACATGGAAGACAAAAATTCTAAGACCTTGGGGAGACCAGGGAAATCCCTCAGAAAGTGGTCACCCTTACAAAGCCTGCAATGGAATTTGGGTTTAAGATTCTTCATTTTAGACTTGTCAACTTTATCAACAGTCACAATATAATTAATAGTAGATGGTTGCTTAGATCCAACATGACCTGATGGAGTTGGAGGATTGGTCTCTTTCTGATTCTTCTTCTTCTTCTTCCCTTTAAATTTCATCTTCTTCTTATCAACTTGGCTACTTGCTTTAGAGATTTCACTAGGAGAATAAGGAGAAAGGGAATGATACTTGACAGGTGAAGAAGGAGAAAGGTCGACATGAGGTTTATTTGTGGGTGGTGTGCTTACATCCCAAGCATTAGGTGCATTCGAAGAACTGGGAAAATTTGAGATCACTGGAGTGGGGAGAAACCAAACTGGTAACCTGATGGTGAGTCTCGGAAGACACAGTGTGGCAATGCATGAAGGACCAACATTTTCAAAAGAAGGAAAAGTGAAATGTTCTTTGGAAAAATGGGTTCCTTTGTTGGTACTCCCAGGAATTGATGCCATTGACACTGAATCAATCGACCTAAGGTCCACTAAGGAAAACAAACAACACACACTACAAATGTAAGAAGAAAACGATCAAACAAACCTTCCCACAATGAAACCACTAGTTGGTGATGAAATCCAACATCACGAGATAAATATAGGAAGGGGATGGGATAGAGTGGGTGGATCAGTGATGTTGGCGACCTGCTTAACATACTTATTCCTTGGTGTAAGTTCCCACATAGTTTTACCCATGGGTGTACCCTCCAAGGAGCCCGAGTGAGTTTTACCAACATCTGACCCAGGTACATCGAAGAATCCCCTTCACCATCACCTTTTGTATCAACCCTACATATATAGGCCACTAAGGTTACCAAATCATAGTCAGCCTCTGGGCGGGTACATCCGATAGTCAGGAAGGAACATATGGGCAGGATAACAAATCCAAAGACAAGTGGACCATAATACTACTGAGAACCTCAAACGGATCTAGGATTTACAAAGCTCCGAGACCAACTGGAACCAATCGTTTATCAGGAAGAACCCCCAATATATGATCTTTCTTCTACATGGGTTAATCTTTAGAGGGTAAATCTCCGCTGCACTCTTGCACGTGACCTCATGTTTAACCCCTATGTGAGAGGGGGATCCTGGCTGTGCTTATACAAGCAATTGGATTTACTGCTCCCTAACACAAGATTCTTTGTTTCTTTGATGGCTTTGGAATTTATCCTCACAACCTATTTCAAAGCCCTACACTTTAAGCTAATGTAGGTTCGCTACTGGATAATATAAAAGTGTATGATCAATTTTATAAGCGCTTCATTTTAGGGCTGTTGTTTACTCAAGGGTGAAAAAGTGAAACTTATGATGTTTTAGACTCGACTACAAAAGAACGGAAAATAATGAGATGCAAATCTTTTACTTCAATGAATCCTACATACGGGATGGAGAAGAGGTTCAACTTTCTTAACAAAAAACACCCAATTCCCAAATGCAATATACTTATCTACACTACCCAAAAGCAATAATGAAACTATCTTCTTTGTTTGATTCTAATATATAAAGAAAACAAATTGAAATCCTTTAACGCTCCATTAATTTCAATCAAAATGAAAGTGTCAAATGTAGATACAAATGACATAGAGAAAAAATGATTTCAAACAAAGCATGCACTCACAGGATAACGAGAACTGAAAGAAACAAATATGATAACTCACTCAATCAAGGACTTGACAATCGACAAGAATTCAAGGAATACAAGAAAGTTTAGAGAATAATCCAAAAAATGATAGGGAGAAAGAGAAATTACTCAAATGCCTTGGAAAAACAAGCAACAAGAAAGAGAAATCCAAGATAAAATATGGTAAGAATAAAGTCTCAAATCGTTAAAAGAGGAAAGATTTAAAAAGCAAATTAAGACCAACAAACCTTTGCAGATCTTTTCAATCAGTTAGATAATGAGAAACTTCACAAGACTGAAACCAAACCAAGAAAAACAAGGCGAAACAATCTCACAATTTGGAAAAGGTTTCAAGCTCAAACAAGACAACAAAAGAAGTGATAAGAACCAAATCCTCAAACCAAACAAAGTCATAAACAAAAGTATAGACTCTCAGAAAAATACCTCCAACAAAGGGTTGAGCGAAATAGGGAAAAATCCGCTAGATCTGCCCAAAACCAGAGAGAAACACTCCCTAAAACAAGGACACAGAGCCTTATAGTGTTCCCTAAGAGACCAAAGAGGAGTGTTGATTAGATAACCAACACTCTGATAGCTACTCTGGGGAGTGCTAGTACTGTAGATGCTTGAAAATGAGCATAAAAAAAATAAAAATCAGTAGAGACTAGCTTGGTAACTATGTTAGGGTCCTAACCCGCACATAGGTAGATCAATATATTCGGATGTAATAAAGGTCAATATTAATAAGGCCTTTTAATAAAATAGAATAAGGTGGATGTAAGAAGACCTAATAGAATCTTCCGCTTCTAGAAGGATCTTCCTCTAGATGCTTCTCTTGATAGACATATTTAGTATAAATAAGGGTCGAGGGTATGAAAAACCTAGCTTGGCGGTTATTGTAATAGAGCGCTGCTCGACTGGAGGTTTCCCCCTCAAAGAGGCCCGTGAACATTGCTTTCTGAATCAAAGTGCTTTTTTTGTTGTTGTTCTTATATCATTTTTGTGTTATTGTGGAGATTATGCTGGTTATATTACTGTTATTCTGCCATTTCTAGCATTTTATTTCTGTTCTGCATATTTATTATATCTGGTATCTTGCAAGTGGTATCAGAGCACTTTCCTTGGCAGAAATTGTGGGATTTTTTTTCAGGGTAGAGACATATTCCGACGTCTTTAAGCCACAAATATCTGTCGTTACGTGCATAAACCCAAGGTTGAGGGATTCATACATGCAGGAAATACAAGTGGTTCTTAAGTACACATCTGTTGGCCACCCTTGTAACCCCTGTTGGTACCCCTTCAATTGGTAGCGCATCAGACAACACCTGTGTATGGATCAACCTAGATTTCCTGAAGCCCTCTTTAGATAAACCTATTGGCCACTGGACTGCTATAGTGTCACTGAGAACATCACTCGAGAAGATACTCTCTAGTACCTGGGTAGTCGGGTAGTACGACTAAGGGTACGGTCTATCCTCCTTAGTCAGTGCCCTGAGATATTGGGCGGAGTACTACTATTGGATCCTGCACATATATCAGAGAGCTATAGCACAGGGCAAACCCTTGTCTGTAGAACCCTTGAATACCTAACCCTTGGGGGACAGAAACATAAACAAATTAAAACCAACTAGATCTATTGCCGCGCAACTGTGTTCGATTATTTTTGGTTAAGCATTTGGGGATCTTTCTGGTTAAGAATTTGGGGATTTCATCACTGCAATATTCTTCAGACCGGAGTATAACTCTGCAGGTGTTAAAAAAAAAAAAAAGTTTTGGAAATTTTTTCACCATTATTTGAGACCTATTCCATTGGATTCATCTCTTCACCCTTATCACATTCATCCATATCATTTTTTGGAAAAAAAAATTGACCCCGCCCGCCCCTTTTCAGTTCACCCATCCTCATGGCCCATACCCGTAGCCAAGATCTGGAAACTCGCTTCAACACCTTGCAATCTGTTTTCCTCGAGATCTAAAAAGAAGAGAAACAACTCAGTGCTATTGTTGCCTCCATCGATTCATCCATCAATACAACCATAAATACAACCATAAATACAACCATGCAATGCTCAATGGAGGAAGTCAAACAAGAACTGACCACCCAGCTTGAATCTGTCTTTGCATCACTCTGCACCAAACTGAAGATCCTTACAGATGACCCTTTCTCTGAAGAACCTCCAAAGACCAAAGGTGAACATTCATCCCATTCCCATACCTTTCAGCCTCATCACATTCAACGTGACCTACGCCTTCCGCAGGTGGATGTGACCAAATTTGATGGCTCGGACCCCACTGGTTGGGTAACCCAAATGGAACATTATTTCTCTTTATACGACATCACATATGACTTGGCCAAACTCCAGTATGGTGTTCTCCATCTAGATCAAGAACGTTGGCAATGGTGGCAATGGAGAAAAACTTCCCTTCAAGGGTATATTGCTTGGACCCAATTTGTAACTGAGCCTTATGAACGCTTTGACACAGACACCAACCATTTGGGCTGTTTGAAAAAGTTGAAACAATCCAGAACAATAGAAGACTTAATAGCTGCCTTTGAGCCCCTAACTTTTTGAACAAAGGGCATGACTGATGCTTTCTTTCAATAGTGTTTTATCAGTGGCCTCAAGGAGGAGATTCAAGCCCATGTCCTCATGGATCGACCCTCGAGTTGGGTGGAGGCTACTAAAAGAGATAAAGAAGCACAACAGGTTGTATTCTCTCAAAACCGAAAACACTCCTTTATCCCTTGCCCTAAACCCATCACTCCCACTACTCCCTCCACCCCATTAAAGATCCAAAAATTGACCAGGGTTGAAATGGATGAATGCCAACTCAAAGGCCTTTGCTATAATTGTGATGACAAATATTTTCCAGGCCACAAGTGTAAGGAACAAAATCTTTTTATGGCCATCTCTGAGGATATTTCGGAAGAGGATGTTGAAACTCCCCTTGTGTCTGAGTCACCTGAAATCACTGACATAACCCCTCCCTCATACCCTCCCGAAGTAGAACCCGTCATTTCCCTCAATGCTCTCACCGTCTTCTCCGCTCCCCAAACCCTCAAGTTAATCGGTTACATCAAGCATCAGAAGGTCATCATTCTGGTTGATAGTGGAAGCACCCATAATTTTATTCATCGCCGCATTGCCCAAGAAACTCATTGCTACATCCATGCTGTCAACAATTTCCAAATCATGATTGCCAATGGTGGTTCCATGAAATGTGGAGGGCACTGTGAAAATGTGTGTCTCCAAATCGGCGACTACCACCTAAAATCCCATATGTTTTCTATCGACATGGGTGGTTGTGACATTGTGTTGGGTGCAGACTGGCTAATAACTTTGGGTCCCATTCTCATGGATTTTAAGGCATTAACCATGCAATTCGACCAGGAAGGCCACCAATATAAATTCCAAGGCATCACTGCTGGTTCACCTGAGGTCATTAGTTCCCATCGCATGGAAAAACTGCTCAAAAAATGTCATTCTAGTATCATTGCCCAACTCCATGCTATACAAGCAACAGATACACCCCCGGTACCGCATGACCTCCAAGCCCTCCTTTCTAAACATCAAATGGTATTTTCCACTCCCCAAGGACTCCCTCCTTCCCATGGTGTTCATGATCATTCCATTCCCCTTGTACCTGAAAGCCTTCCTCCCAATATCCGTCCATATCTCCACCCCTTCTCACAAAAAAATGAAATTGAGAAAATGGTCCAGAAACTCCTTAATGCGATCATTATCCACCCTAGTACGAGCCCTTACTCTTCTCTTGTAGTCATGGTCCTGAAGAAAGAAGGTTCTTGGAGAATGTGTCCTGACTTCCGTGCCCTCAACAAACTGACCATTAAAGACAAATTTCCCATTCCTGTCATTGATGACCTCTTGGATGAATTGAGTGGCGCCCAATTCTTTACTAAACTTGATCTTCGCTCAGGCTATCACCAGATATGTATGAAAGAGGCAGACATTCCCAAGATGGACTTTCGCACTCATGAGGGACACTATGAGTTTTTGGTTATGCCCTTTGTCTTGTGTAATGCCCCCTCCACCTTCCAACGCCTCATGAATCATGTCTTCCATCCCTTTCTCCGTCATTTTGTCTTAGTTTTCTTTGATGATATCCTCATCTATAGAAAAACCTGGACATACCATCTTACTCATGTGGATCTAGTTTTCCATCTACTCTCTCAGCACCAACTTTTTCTGAAATAGTCTCAATGTGATTTTGGTGCCTCAGAAGTAGAATACTTGGGTCATCTAGCTGGCAAGGATGGCATTAGGGTGGATCCCAAAAAGATTGAAGCTATGCAATATTGGCTGCACCCAAAGACTCTCAAAATCTTACGTGGATTTATGGGATTAATAGGGTATTATCGCAAGTTTGTTAAGAACTACAGAAAGAATGCAACACCTCTCACTGCTCTCCTAAAAAAGAACTCTTTCACTTGTACTCCAGCCACTGCTCAAGCTTTTCAAACCTTGAAGATGGCCATGTGCACCACTCTAGTTCTGGCCCTTCCTGATTTCACAAATACCTTTGTGTTGGAATGTGATGCCTCAGGGAAAGGAATCGGCGTTGTCCTTATGCAAGAGGGTCAACCTTTAGCCTTCACCAGCAAGCAACTGTCTAAAAGGAATCTGGGCAAACCCATTTATGAAAAGGAAATGTTGGCTATTCTGCATGCCATTGATCTGTGGCACCCTTATCTCTTGGGGAAACGCTTCCAAATTAAGACCGACCATCAAAGCCTCAATTACTTTCTGAAACAACGCATTTCCTCCCCGGAGAAACAAAAATGGGTGACTAAGCTCTTTGGATATGATTATGAGATCATTTACAAGAAGGGAAAAGACAATGTAGTGGCGGAGACACTGTCCTGAAAATATGAATAAGAAGGATCCCTTTTTTCTCTTTCCTTCATTGTACCCGATTGGCTCCAAGCTGTGCACTAGGAATGGCTTCAAGATCCCAAAATTTCGCATCTGATCCAGCAATTGTAGACCAAATCTCTGGCTCCCCCAGGGTACTCTTGTCTCCAGGATGAGCTTCGATACAAAGTTCGTTTGTATTTAAGTAAACAATCAAAGCTTAAATCCACGGTACTTTCTGAGCTTCATGCTACACCCATAGCGGGGCACTTAGGGTTCACCAAAACATATGATAGGGTCAAACGTTCTTTTTTCTGGGATGGTATGAAACAAGACATCTGTAATTTTGTCGCTGAATGTGAGGTGTGTCAACACAACAAGGGAGAAACAATCAAACCTCCGGGCACACTACAACCGCTTCCGATTCCACCTGTTATTTGGAAGGATATCTCTATGGACTTTATTACTGGCTTACCCAAATCAAGGAATAAATCAGTCATAATGGTGGTTGTGGATCGCCTTTCCAAGTATGCTCATTTCTGCGCTCTTCAACACCCATTTACTGCATCCACGGTGGCTCAAATTTTCATGGACCAGGTCTTCAAGCTTCATGGCATGCCACACTCTATTGTTTTTTATCGTGACCCAACTTTCAATTTTTTTTTTTGGCAAGAACTGTTTAAGCTACAGGGAACCCAATTTCATCTTAGCTCAGCTTATCATCCCCAGACTAATGGTCAAACGGAAGTTGTCAACAAGTGTTTGGAAACATATCTGAAATGTTTTGCCTCTGAAAACAACATCAGTGGGCTCAATGGTTACCCCTAGCCGAATGGTGGTACAACACTTCCTACCATACAACTACTCGCATGACTCCTTTTGAAGCGGTATATGGACAGAAGACACATTCAGTTCTCTCATACTTACCGGGTACCTCAAAGGTCCAGGTGGTTGACCAAACACTTACAGTTCGAGAGGATATTCTTCATACCCTTAAAGAGAACTTGGTCATGGCACATAATTGCATGAAGTAGAAAGCAGATCAAGGTCGCTCTGAATGTCAATTTGCAAAAGGGGATCAGGTGTTTCTATGACTGCAACCATATAAGCAAACTTCCCTCAAGGCCGAGCATTGTCAGAAGCTAGCACCCAAATTTTATGGTCCTTATACAGTTCTCAAGTGTGTGGGACAAGTCACATTTCAGTTAGCTCTGCCCAGTCAGTCGAAGCTACATCCTATTTTTCATGTTTCATGCTTAAAGAAGGTGATTGGAACTAGGTGCCAAATTCAAACCAACCTTCCAGAGTTAGCTGAAGAAGGATCCATTTGGCTACAACCAGAAGAAGTTTTGGACCATCATGAGCGTTGCCTGCGTTAGAGAACCATCAAGGAAGTGCTAGTCCAGTGGAAAGATATGACTCCAGCAGATGCCACTTGGGAACTAGCTACCATTCTGCAGCAGTTTCCACATCTCAATCCTTGAGGACAAGGCTGTTTTTAAGGGGGCGGACAGGTTAGGGTCCTAACCCACACATAGGTAGATCAATATATTCAGATGTAATAAAGGTCAATATTAATAAGGCCTTTCAATAAAATAGAATAAGGCGGATGTAAGAAGACCTAATAGAAGTTTCTTCTTCTAGAAGGATCTTCCTCTAGATGCTTCTCTTGATAGACATATTTAGTATAAATAAGGGTTGAGGGTATGAAAACCCTAGCTTGGATATTATTGTAACAGAGCGCTTCTTGACTGGAGGTTTCCCCCTCGAAGAGGCCCGTGAACATTGCTTTCTGAATCAAAGTGCTATTTCTGTTGTTGTTCTTATATCATTTCTGTGTTATTGTGGAGATTATGATGGTTATATTACTGTTATTCTACCATTTCTAGAATTTTATTTTTGTTCTACATATTTATTATATCTGGTATCTTGCAAACTATGACTATTGCTTGATGAAGAAGAGGTAAGAGGGAAGGTTCATAAACAATCGATCAAACAAGATCAAACAAGGAAAAGGTTCAGACGATCCAAGGAAAGACAAGTCAATGTCCTTCCCCAATGGAGTCACCAATTTCTGTTATAGGAAAATTCCCCCGCAGAAAAGTGAATATCCCCTTGGATTCTATACCCCTAATACCAAGACAAAAGGATACAAATGGACACTAACATCCCTTGGATATTTTTTTAACTAGCCAAATAGAGAGAAGGAGAAAAAGGTGATTGTACCTATTTCTGGTGTTTGTCCTCAATGTTTCAATTCGAATTTGATGTCCAAAATACTTCACATAGCTTGATACCTACAAAACAAAAACAACAAAGAGAAACAAGGAAACTCCTACTCTACCATGTTTGATTAAACAAATTCATCTATAATAGATAAGCATATGTAAGATACAAAAACTAGAAGGGAATAAGCCAAGTATATTGATGGGAACTTGAAAGAGACACTTACAATCATGGATGGTGTTGCAACAACTTCTCCAAATCCTCCTCATCCAAACCCTTGCTCGAAAGATCCACAATCAGAATGACAATTATTTGGTTGATTATTTTCCTCATGTCTCTTCCAAAATCAAAGGTTTGATACCTTAAAGCTCCTTTCTTTCACCCTTGGAAAGGCCTCCTTTTATAGGCTTGGGAGGCTCAACCACCATGAGTATATTTGGGGATTAGTTTAGGATATGAATCCTTTGGGTTATAATCTGATCCTAGGATAGTGCCATAGGATAGCAATTGATCCAAACCAACCTCATCTCCAAGAGCTTGCCTTAAGAAATATGCAGGATTCTCCAAATTTTCCTCTAACCGAAATCAACGCTCCCCCATAATTAGTGACAGAGTGTTAATCCTAGATCAACGATCCCTAAATAGGGTAAAGGGGATGTTGATATATGGGGTATCACTCCCCCAACATGGCCAGGAGGGCGCTACCCTTCAAAAATGCCCAAAAAATGGTCGATTTTTCAAGTAAAAGTGTGTTTCTGACCTTGAAATGATGGGTTTTGTCCTCCAATATGACTTAGGGATCATGGAAAATGTTCTTTGATGGTTTCAAGGGGTTAAAACACATATAAAAATATAGAAAAGTGCATGTGACACTTAGTAAGGTGCATACAACACTTGACGACACTTGCAACGCTTACCGAGGTGCATACAATACTTTTACAACACTTGCGACACTTAGGGTGAGATACTTAAGTGTGGAATTTTGATGTGTAACATCTGTTGTGACATGACCTAATGTGATAGGGGGAAAATCCCGTAACAATAGTTGAGAAGGGAATCTAGGAGTGTATTTTAAGAGCATAATAGAGGAGGCATGATATTCTGTTGTAGCCATTCAATACATAGTGTTAAAAAAAACTCCATAGTGAGTATCCCTTTCTTTGTACTTTCCATTCATAATCGAGGAAAAGAGGTCAGACCATAGGCTTCACCTTCTATTTGGGTTTTATCTCATATCGAGTTTTGTAGGATACATCTTGTGTTCATTATTGTGGATGGTATGTTCATTTTCCTCTTTTCTCATTTTTTCATTTTAGTTATTTTCATAAATTTGGGCACTAAGATAGTAATAATTAATCTGGTATCTAAGGAAATAAATTGCATAATCTAATATTTCATAATACTACAATATATGTTGTGACAAATTGTTCTAGTGGAATATCCACGGTAGTTTACAAATCATATTGGTATCAGATCAATTTTCTTTGGGGTATTTATGAAAAGTTGTAGGATCCAATAATTGACTTAAGAAGGAGGTCAAAAAATTCTAGCCATGGAAGATGAGTCTATTCATTGCAATCCTCAATATGTAGTAGAAGAGAGATTTTTGAGGATGGAAGAGAACACTGATGATATCTCTCGCAACATGTCTCTAACTCAAAAGTTGAACCTTTTGGGGAGGCTGGTGGCTTTAACTCAAAAGGTTGGATCTGATGAGAAACCAAGAGATAGTGAAGACCCATAAAAGGATTTGAGAAAAGAGCTTGAGAAAGAGAAACCAAGTTCTAGTGCCATCACTCCTTCACAACCTCTATTTAAAATGGAACTAAAAATGGACATCAAACCCTATCAAGGTGAGATAAATGTTGTTAATTTGAATATTTGGTTGCAATAGTTAGAAGTGTATTTCAATGTCCATAATATAGATGAATATAAAAAAAATTCATTTGACTAATAAAAAATTGAGGGCCATGCACTAACCTGGTGGGAAAGTCACATAGAGACAATTAGGCTAGAGGGCGATCCACTAGTAACTAAGTGGGAGTATTTAAAAACCCTCATCAAGTCCAAGCTATACCCTATTGGATATGTAGAGGACCAACAGATCCGTTTGCATCACTTTAGAAAGAGGCAAGGGTAGAGTGTGAAAGAGTACACCACTAAATTTAGGAAGATGGTGATCATGTTGGGTATCTCTCTTAACAAATGTAACACACGCAACCACCAGGATGGGGCACACTACCTTAAAATTATCTCGAAAAATTCTCTAAAACTAACTTGTAATGTAGCTGATACAAAAAAAAACCAAAATTATCTGTTTGATATAGATCTGAAACATACCCATTTCCCGGGTACTTCCAGATTTTCCCTCTTAGACTGATTACAAATTTACGTTCCATTCTTTAAAATAAGAAAAAACATGATTCAACACATGAAATTAACAAGAACATGCTAAACCATCCAATAAATGAAAAATGTGCCATGCACAACAAATAACCAACAAACATGCACACAAAAATACATCTTAGAGATAAATAAATACACAACGAAATATACATTATACAAAAAACGTAGAGAGAACTTATATTTCCAAGTAAATATTCACCAACTAGATGTGAACCAAGGACGTTCCTCCCAACCACAGAATTTTTTGTTACCCTCAACAACAGTGTCACCCCTGAGCCAGGGCTATGAATCTACAAGGACAGGTCCTAGGACAATTCTAAAAACACACCAGTTAACTAACAAGAACTCATGTTTTCCCAACCACACAACAATCCTGATTTCCATCTTTCTTCCCCTCCAGCCTACACAAGAAAAATAAATGGACCCCTTTCTCTTTCGTGCAATCCCTCAAGTTATCCCATTTCTCTCAAGGGATCTAGTTCAATTGGTCAAGAAATATCCATGTTGGAAACTCCAAGGATTCTCAGTTGTGGACAGTTCTTTCAGAACTACTATTAATCTCATGCACACATGCATCAATTCCCTCTTGGGATGATCAATAATTCCTCACATCCATATAGAAATGACTCTCTAAATTCAACCATTTGTTTCCATGCCTATTCCAAGAGCACACGAATTAGCAAGAGTGGAGGAATGATTAAAAATGAATGAAGAACCAAAGGAAAGAGTGTAAGAGTGAACCTCCAAACAACCCAAAGAGTGGTTTATATAATTACAAGAACTAAGAACCACATGGCCTTCTCAAAGAAGCTCATGTAACCACTTCCTCAATTAAAACCAATATGGGTGAATAAAATAATAATAAAAAGACTTAGCCCCTTTATCCCCCTCTCCCGTGGAATCATAACCCCCTATCTCTTGTCCTTATTTGTCTTGCAGCCAATGATGTATTTTGTTAATATATATAGAAGGATTACATTCGTAGGCACTCCTACCCTTTTCAACATATCAGATCACCAACCTAATTCCACATTTACATAATACATTCTAGTTCATTAGGGTCAAAACTAGGGGTGTTACATCCCCCTCTAATTATTTCGGTACTGTCCTCAGAGCATAACACCATATTGGTGTTCTTAATATTACAAATCTAGGCTCTCCAACCTTTTATCCACAAGACAGTCTAGCCAAATTCTTATATACATAGGCACTTTGGCCTAAAAACATGCATATATAGGCACTCCGACCCAAAACATGCAAAATGATTTTACAATTTTAGGTTTCTGGCATCAATTCCAAGAAACAAGCTCTCATTCCCCATCATCCTCCACAACCCAAGGAAGTGCACGCCCTTCTTTTCTTTGTAGTCCTTTAGGTTGTACCACTTATTTTTAAGGCTTTAGTGCACTAAGCCAAGGATTCTCATAGTTGTTGTCCCATGAATTCTAGCTGCAACACGTCCCCTGGACTTTCTTCATTCCATTCCATTATCATTGAGCTTGATTTCCTTCTGATACTCTTCTTCCCAATCTTCCAAATTCAATAGCCAACATCTCCTTTGTATTACACACACACACTCATCATGATATATCATCATAACAATTTCCAATCATAAATGTAAAATCTGTTTTATATAGGAAAACATAATTTCCAATCATGACCTTCCAACTCATAATTCATTTGTCTCTTGCATCAACATGCATTAGGATTTATTATATCTCACAACAGTTCCATAGCCAAGGCCATTCTTCTTGCAATTTTCTCATCCTTCACTCATCCAGAACAATTATTAGCATATCATAACAATTTTTTACTTCTCAAATCTGTTTTATACAATTTTTTTTTTTCAAAGAGTGAGGTTTACTCTCATTATGTTTGGCTCTTGCAGTTGTAGATATCATTCTTCCTTATGGGCTTACATCCATTCCATATCCAAGACCATTCTACCTACAATTTCCTCAATTTACAATCAACCAAACAAATTGTTAACATATCATAACAAATATTCATTTTCATGGAAACAATTACAAAGTTTGACAAGGTGATTTCAGAATTGATTACAACAACAATTCACTAACTTCCATTAATCCAATATTAATTGGAATGAACCCATCATCCTCTACACATGCATTATCAATTGTTCTTTTCTTTCTTCTAGCCATCAATATTTTTTTTACTTTATTCCCTCGACAAAGATTTTCTGTAATTCATCGTTATGTAACTATCTAACCTACAACTTTATTATTGCAATATCTAACAACTCCTTAAGTGTTATCAACTTCATGAGTTAGAAATACTCACATCATTTCAGCTATTATCATAATCATTTCTATGCCATATAATATATACATGCATTCAATAATTCCTTTAATTCCACTTGAAACATTTGGCAACAACTGCAAAAATTAATCTCAAAATTGTAATAAATAACAATTCAAACACCTTCAACTAGTATTCATATTAAATATATAATGTAGATATCCATCATTATGCATTTTCAACACCACCGTATTTTCATAATCCAACAAATAATTACCAATAAAATAAAAATCAAGGTGCTAATACCCATGGTCACATCTATGAAATGCATCCTTGCATTGACCACATAATAGCACATAACAATGTCATGCATTCCACCACAATGAGTTGGAAGGTCTGGCCAACACCTCAACACATCAACCACACACTTCCTACTACTTGCTTGACTATTTGGATACCTTACTTTATTGTAGCATCAACAACCATCCCCGAGTTGGGCTATGCCACGTGAAATAATTTTCAAACTGTGTACAATATTTTAAAGAATACATAAAATATGAAAATACACAGTTTCATACAACATAATAATGGAAATAGACAAGCAACACACACACACAGGAAAACCCCATAAAATAAACGCATAAATAATAATAATGCGGCATGTAATTTCATACACAATTGACACTTATCTTTGTTAAAAAGACCACCAAATGTGTGAAAAACTTCCACGATCCTCCCAGCCTTAGAATACGCTGCTCAACAGTCTCAACAGTGGGTCACCCCCGAGCTAGGACTAAATTCCACCTAGGCAAAGGAATTTTTAACTAGGCTGATGTATCTCAGACAACAGGAAAAACTCTCTCACAGGTGCCAAGTCAATATGACAGCCTATAGTCCCTCATTCCCCACATGCCTATCCCACCCCAAGAAATGTGCCCCTTCTCTACTCAACAGTCCTTCGGCTGCCCCATTTCCTTTCTAGGGCTTCAACAACAGGACAAACAAGAAGTCTCAGAGCCCTGTAGTTGTAGTTTGGCAACTTCAGGAAAACGATTCCCAACAGGTCTCTCACTTAGAAAAAATTACTCACGGGTCTGACAACCCATATATTAAGTATCCCACAAGCCTAAAAACCTTCTTATTTAGTCCAATTCTTTAGTTAACCAAGTGCAGGAACAAGTGCAGGTATAGTACTAGCTCGGGTAAGGTATATGTGCATTGTTCATGACAAAGAGGTATGATGGACAACTAAAATTTGTGAGTCCAGGAAAATGGAGGAATGATCAAGTAATTGAAGGAAAAATGGAATGAATGGGAAATGTACAAGTCCAATATATTTGTATGCATGTGCCCAACTTGACACTTGTCAGGTTGAGAGCTACTTTGGCCCACTTGCCCCCATCCTTTAGAACTCAGGATGAAAATAATTATCCATATTTTATACTTTAATTAATTTTAATATAATAATCCTTTTTAGCTTAAGCTCCCTATATTAGCCCCTTATCCTTAACATTTAGCCCCCCTTTCCCTAACTAGTGGAGTTTAGTCCCCCATACTCTTTTACCTGGTTGGTATGCACACAATGATGCATTTTTCATTAATATTTTCATCTGAATACATTTACATTTACATCACAGATATACTTGTTCTTTTTGCATCCCGACACACCAGCCTTAATACAATTGTATTTACATTTATAGTTGGGGTTCATCCTAGGGGTATTACATTTTCCTCCCCTTATTTATGCATTGTCCTCAGTGCAATATATACACACATACAACCAAAATTTTAAAAATCCTCGAAAATATGCGGGTATTCTTTCTGCATAGCATCCTCATGTTTCCAAGTTGCATCTTCAGGACCGTACCGGGTATATTGGAACTTTACTATCTCTATGGCTCAATTCAAGAGCTCCTTGATATTCCAGTCCAGTATGCACACCATATGCACTTGAAAGGTGCCTTCTTGCTCCACCTAAATCACATTCCAATCAATGACATGATTAGCATCAGGTATATAATTTTTGAGCAATGATACATGGAATACATTATGAATAGACATTGATGCAGGCAAGGCAATCATGTATGCTACAAGCCCATTCCTCTCTAGGATTTCAAACGGCCCACAATGACGAGCTACCAACTTTGAATAATTTCCCAACTTCAGTGAAATTCTGTTGGCATTTAATTTCAAGAACACATGGTCGCCCACTTTATATTCCCTGTGAGTTCTTCCTTTATCAACTTAGATTTTCTGCCTGTCTTGGGTAGTCTTTAAATTCTATTTTATTTTCAACATTTCCTCTTCCATTTCTGTTAGTAATTCTAGTCCAACCACTACTCTATCTGTTGTGTTGTCCCAACTTACCGGTGTGTTGTACCTTCTACCATAAAGCACCTCAAATGGGCTCATATTTAGAGATGCTTGGTACCCATTGTTATAAGAAAACTCTACTAAGTGTAGGTAGTATTCCCATTTTGATGGTTTATCCATCACATACATCCTCAACATATCCTTAATAACTTGATTCACCCTCTTTGTTTGTCCATTGGATTCTGGATGATAAGTTGTGCTAAAGTTCAATTTTGTTTCAAATCACCTAAATAATCCTTTCCAAAAATTTGATGTAAATTTTGGATCTCTGTCAGACACAATTGTCTTGGGTTTACCATGGAGTCCAACAATTTCTCTCATACAAATATCAACAATGTTGGATGCCTTTTGAGTGATCTTTACTAGAATAAAATGGGCATCTTTAGTAAGCTTATCCACCACTACCATGATAAAATCATGCTTCTTGTTTGTTCTGGGAAGTTTGGTGATGAAATCCATTGTTACAACTTCTTATTTTGACTCAAGAATGGGTAATGGTTGTAGCAAACTAGCTGGGTGTCTATGCTCGGCCTTGAACTTTTGACACTCCAAACATTTGGCAATGAAATTAACAACTTCTTTCTTCATGCCTGGCCAATAATATTGGCTCTTGACAACTGCATTTTTTTCCGAATAACCTGGGTGCCCAACATAAGGTAAATTATGCATTTATCTCAATATCATATTTTTCAATTCCTAAGAATTTGGTACATAAATTCTTTCCCTATACATGATAATTTCATCATTTCCAATCTTGTAGTCTTCAATTTTTTGCTGCAAAATACCTTGCTGTAATTTTGCTATTATTTCCATGTATTGCAAATCTGATTTTGCAGCCTCTAAGATTCTATCTTTCAAAACTGATTGGTACATGCTAATGGATGTAGCATGCAACTCATGCACTCTTTTTCTAAGGGCATCAACCACCTTGTTCTCTTTCCCTTTGATATGCTTTATATCAAATCCATATTCATTGAGAAATTCTAACCACCTGCTTTGCCCGACATTTAGATTTGGTTGTCCAAATAAATATTTCATACCATTATGGTCTATCCTCAACTCGAACCTTTTCCCCATGAGGTAGTTCCTTCACATCTTCAAGGCAGACACTATGGCTTCCAAATCCAAATCATGAGTAGCATAGTTCCTTTCATGCTCCTTCAACTTCCTTGATTCATAGCATACACCATACCCATTTTGACTGAGGACTCCACCAAACCCTTCTTTACATGCATTAGTGCAAACAATGAAGTCTTCGTTTGGATCAACAATCCTTAGTATTGGAGCACATTTTAGTAAATTCTTCAAGTGTTTTAAACTCTTTTCACAATCCAATGTCCACTGAAACTTCACCCCCTTCTTTTGCAAGGAAGTGATAGGGTGTGTGATCTTTGAGAATCCTTCAATAAATATCCTATAGTATCTTGCAAGGCCCATGAATGATATTGGTGTTGGTCCAACCAATACATACCAATTAGACAGCCATAGGAACCTAAAGGTAAGATGTTCAAATCTGCCCTGGTGCTTAGTCCACTCATGTGCATTGGACATGCCTTAACCATCTCATTAATTTTTCTTTTAACTCCAATAGACAACTACACTAACCAAGGTTTTCCAAGATTGCTTCTTGAAAAATGTAATCTTTCCACCATCTTAGGATCTATATAACTATGACTAGCTACTGAATCAATTAAAATAACACTTGTTTGGTTGTTAATCTTACCTTCCACTTCAATCATATGTGACTGAAAATCAACTTGCTTGTTTTCTAGGGATGCATAGATCCTAGGTACATTTTTTCCCATGTCCTCCATTGTATCATCTTGTTGTACATTGTGAAAAATCCTCACTTTTTAAACTCTACGAGGAAAATCTCTAAACATATTATCTCCCCCACAACCCCAACATTGAATAGGTGGTTGCCTTGGTCTTTTCCCCCCTATCTCAATCATTATGGATTCTCTAGAAGCTAGTTGTCCATGAGGATCATTTTTGAAGAATGGTGGATTAGTCCCCTTCTTCCTTTTTTCCATCTTGTTTTTCTTCTTATCTTCCCAAGATTTTTGGAAAATTGGCCTTCCTTTATGTTGATCATAAAGGCATTTAGCTTACCTTATGGTATCCTCCAATGTTTTGGGATCATCATATTGTATCTTATCACTGATGAATGATGGAAGTCCACTAAAGTACCTTTGGATATTAACTGGCTCTTCCTTGATGAAAGAAATATACTTTAGCAGTTCTAAAACCTTCTTTTATATTCATCTATGGTCATTCTCCCAAGCTTGAGTTTGAAGAAATCCTTCATTGTTTTGTCATAGTATCTCTTAGTTAAGTATTTATTTTGAAAATACTTCTTGAATTCCTTCCAAGTAAAAATTTTCTCATTAATGTGATGCACTTTCACAAATTGGTCCCACTACATGGATGCCTTTCCCTTGATCTGATAGATGGAAATCATTCCCTCTATGTGTGAAGAGTAACTATGAAATTGAAAATACTTCCTCATGCCTAGCATCCATGTTTCATCATCTTCATCCTTCTTGTGCTCACCATCAAATGTAGGAGTCTTGATTTTGTTCATTTCTCCTTGTAGCTCATCCATCCCAGACCTCCTCTTATGTTTCCTAACAGGGGATGGACTTGAGCTACTGTGTGCTCTCCTAATGGAATTCCCTAGGGAGTGATGGTGATGTCTGCCAACACTTCTTTCTCGTCTCCTCTCATCATGAGACCCGTGACTTCATGATTTTCTTGAGTCATTCTACTTATCCATCTTCCTTTCTATTATGTCCAAGATATGCATTAACTTTATGTTGAAGTCCTCATGTTTCTCCTGGGATTTCATAAGCCTCTCATTATCAACTTTATAAATTTGTACATCCTTCTGCAAACTTTTAATGGTATCCACCATTTTCATGTTTTCTTTCTTTCCTTCTCCATGACCATTTGAGTTTGTACCTTAACTACCCATATTGACATACATCCCTCTGATCTGATCATCCTAGCTATAAGCCCCCTGTGTATCTTCCATCCCTATGAAATCTATGCTGATTCTGTTTGGTTCTAAATGTTGTTAACTCTGCAAAATGTGCAGCCAACATAACCTGTTAGGCTAATTGATTTATCAATTGCATGAAATTATGAACAATTCTTATTCAATATTGCATCAGAATTATTTCTTCTGAATTCATGAGAAAATGACTGTCCAACTCAAATTTATGGGTGAACATTTTTATTCTACTGTTCAAGACCTTTCCAATGCCTACTTCCATGCTCAATTCTGAGTTTTGAGAAGAAAGTTATGGTTAGTTGAAAATTCATCCTTTCTGTGAGGGAAAACCTTGTACAAGTGATCTTCTTTGGGAGATGAATTAAGTCTTGGTCCTGTGATGAATCCTCTATTAAGGTTCACAAGCCCCTATGATTTTCCTCAAATGCATGTCCATAAAAATCAAAAAGCTGCGAGATCCTTCTCTAATCCCCTTCTCTATCTTAAAATCATTTTTTTGGGCACTAGCCCCTTTACTTTGGCCTAAAAATCATGTGACCGAGGGATAGAACTAGGTTTTTACTTAAATGGCACTTATCCAGAGCTTCAGGACTCTGATTCTCCAAAACTTCAGGCTTTGTATGTTTCTCCCTCTACACACTCCAAATCCCATGAACGCCGAATTGGCGAACTCCCGAATGAGCACTTCTCCAAAGCTTCGGGACTCCAACGCTCTAGAGTTTTGGGATTCGGTAGAATTTCTAGCACAACACAACACTCCCCTTGAATTCCGAAGTGGTGAATCCCCCGAATAGGTGCTTCTCTAGAGCTTCGGGACTCTGATGCTCTAGAGCTTCGGGCTTCAGAAGTTTTCTCAATACAACACCACCATTCACCTGAACGTCGAATTGGCGAACTACTTTGGTGCTCTCTGATTCTAGAGCTTCAGGATTCAAAGGATATTATAGTACAACACTCCACTTCCTCTGAAAATTGAAGTGGTGAACCCCCGAAGGGTTCAAGAATAAATGGTCCATGCTCCCTGCGAACATCTACGGTCAAAAGGAGCTACGGGACTCCAGGCTTCAGGAGTTCCTGCGACTCCAAAGAACCATACCTATGAACAGTCGAACGTTGAATTTGAGATCGACGACTCTCACTCCTCCTGCAACCAACGAGTGGGATCCCCTGCAGAACTCCGGGCTTCAGGAGTTTTGATACTCCAATGCGCGTTGCCTCCTAAATTTCCAAAATTCAGACTCCCAAAGAGTGAAGATACATGGTTCTCGTTTCTCTGTTAGTGGACACCTGGATTGATTTCGGGCTTCTGGGATTCGAGACTTTTCATGCTAGAACACCTTCCACCCCAAATCCCCTAGAGAGTCGAAATTATGAAGGTTCAAAAATATGCTGACACATGTCCCTGACAACCAATGGTCTATATTTACTCCGGAGTTTGGGATTTCAGGAGATTTTCCTCCAAGAAACATAAGAACATGTTTCTCCCGGAGTGTCGAACCTCCGAACTACCATGAGATCTACGACTCACACTCTCCTGCATGTAGATCTAACAGTTGGGATATGATATTCTCCACAATGCTTCTCCTCTTGGTCTGGGATTGATCTGAGGGCCCAAATATATTCTTGGCCAATCCAATGGCTGACACTTCTCCATGTGATCTACAATGTAGATTCACTCCGAGAGTTAGGAGCTTCAAGTTTTTTTCCTCTTTCACGACAAATGACTTAAAAAAACTGAAGAGACAAAGTCTGAAGGACTTGGAGTTTTAACTTCCCCATTTATTATCTTGACTCGATGACTATGCGGGGTCTGGACTAGTCTCAGACAGATCCAACAACCCATATCTAATCTTGTGGCCCAAATTAACGGTTGTTGTGGTTTATTTCCTCAACTAGGTTTCTTGAACCGCTACACCTTCTGAGATTTTGAACACAACCCAAGTGTTCTCTCAGTTCCTTCCTGGAACCCTTGGATTCACTATAACTTCAAATCACTGTGAAAATTTCTCTTCAATTTCAACTTACTCAACCCATCTAGGCTCAGTGTTGAAAACTGGAGCTCTGATACCATATTGTAGCATCCCCAACCACCCCCGAGATGGGACATGCCACATGAAATAATTTTCGAACTGTGTACAATATTTTAAAGCATATATAAGCTATTAAAATACACAATTTCATACAACATATAATGGAAATAGACATGCAACAAACACACAGGAAAAACCCATAAAATAAACACATAAATAATAGTAATGCAACATGTAATTTCACACACTTGACAGTTATCTTTGATAAAAGGACCACCAATTGAGTGCATACCTTCCATGATCATCCCAGCCTTAGATCAAACTTCTCAGTAGTTTCAACAGTGGGTCACCCCCGAGCTGGGACTAAACTCCACCCGGGCAAAGGAATTCTTCACCAGGCTAATGTATCTTAGACAACATGAAAAACTCTCTCACAAGTGCCAACTCAATCTGACAGCCTACAATCCCTCATTCCCCACATGCATGTCCCACCCCAGGAAATGTTCCCCTTCTCTACTCAACAATCATACGACTTCCCCATTTTTCTTTATAGGGCTTTAGCAACAGGTTAGGTAGGAAGTCTCAGAGCCCTATAGCTGCAGTTTGGCACCTTTGGGAAAGCAATTCCCAACAAATCTCTCACCCAGAGAGAATTTCTCACAAGCCTGAAAACCCATATCTTTAATATCCCACGGGCTTGACAACCCACTTCTTCAGTCAATCTCTTCAGTTAACCAAGTACATGAACAAGTACAGGTATAGTACTGGCTCGAGTAAGGTATAGGTGCGTTGTTCATGCCAAAGAGGTATGGTGGACAGTTGAAATCCTTAAGCCCAAGAAAATGGAGGAATGATTGAATGATCAAAGGAAAAATGGAATGAATGGGAAATTCAATAAGTCTAAGATATTTGTATGCATGTGCCCAACTTGACACTTGTCAGGTTGAGAGATAATTTGGCCCACTTGTCCCCATCCTTTAGAACTTAGGATAAAAATAATTATCCATATTTTATACTTTAAGGAATATTAATATAATATTCCTTTTTAGCTTAAGCTACATAGCTTATTTTCTTATTCTTAACATTTAGCCCCCCTTTCCCTAACTAGTGGCGTTTAGTCCCCCATACTCTTTTACCTGGTTGGTCTTCACACAGTGATGTGTTTTTCATTAATATTTGCACGTGAATACATTTACATTTACATCACAGATATACTTGTTCTTTCTGCATCCTGGCTCACCAACCTAAGTACAGTTGTATTTACATTTACATTTGGGGTTCGTCCTAGGGGTATTACACTTTTCAACCAAAATGCAACACCAAGAATGTAATTCCCAAGTTCTCTTCAGTGCCGACAAAGAGGTTGTAGTCCAAACATCATATATATAGTAGATAGCATTTAGCACTCACATAACACTGCAGTCCTTCCATATCCAACCATCTCATGGTATCATACATGAATATATATATGGGTATTCATTGCTATAACAAGTGTATGTCTTCTGATTTGACATGGTTATGATCTCATAACCAATCATAACATAATATGCAACTAAAATTTTATCTAAATTCACTCTAGCATCAACACCATTTACATACTCTAGGGTTTCAACCATTACATATCAATTTAAATCTTGAAAAATTAACTGAGGTAATTCTTACCTCAATTCAATTCAACATTAGAAGCAACCAAATGCATACTTTCATGGTTGTAATCAACCTACTTGATGCTACTTAATTAGTTGGTATTTGTAGATGCTTGCAGGATTCCTCCTCCATCCTTCTGATCGCCATTCCTACCACCCTCATGGGTCTTCACATAGATGGATGTCATAAGAAGAAACAACACCCACATCTTTAACCATGACATATCATTTCTCCTGAATACATAATCCATCATTATTCATACTGAATTTCCATAACATCATTATTTCATAATATAAGACTATTCTAAGTCCATAAGCATGCCATATGCATATACAAGCATGTACATATGCACAAATTCATATCCATATGCACCAAGAATTCACTATCAACATGCCTACTAATGCATATGCATTCTAACTTCATTGTATGCACCATACAGTCTAGTGAATTTTTGTTTCAATTCACATATTTATTTATTTATGTTGTAGATGGTTTTCCTTGAATTTATTCGTATCCTTGTTGCCTTCTGTGCTCCCATTCTTCTCATATTCCCTAATGCTCCTTGGTTTGAATACTTTCCATCCAAGTTCTACTTGGCCATTGTACAAACCAGCCAATGTGTTATATTTGTAACAACTTCTCTTAGGAATTCCTATCCAAAATTTCTCTTTATGAAACTTTTCAGCATGTTGGAATGAGGTAGCTCACAACATTTGGCCTCTCTATTACCACCACATCCTTGAATTCAACTTACCCATAGTCATTCCAAATCCATGTTATTAATTTTAATTGTCCATTGGATTTCCCAATTTTAGGAAATAGTTATCTTCACTTCATTGAACAATTCCCTATGAAACCATACTTTTCCCACTCAAGACCATACCTAGTGGAAGCTTATTTTCATTCAATGGCACTTTTCAAGTGAAATAAGATTCATTATTATATCCCTGATTTCTCTACCTTGGTATTATGCTTCCATTATGAACTCTGATATCAGAAGCGTATTTCCTTCTCTGATTAATGATTCACAACTCACCTTCTAAGCTTCATGTTATCTTTCACATCAAGCTTGCAACTATCTACACATCTCTACCTTCAAGGTTATGGAGTCTTACGTTTCCTTTATATTCCCATTAACGACATTCTTCACATGTTAGATTTGTGTCCTTTGTGAGGATTCTTGTTGTTGTGCCTTGCAATTCATTCAGACTCTGTAGCAGTTGACTAATAATTCTTTAGTTTCACTCTTCTTGAGTTCTTTATACACTTTTAATTACTTGAATTATAGTTATTTAGTGCCTCAATCAAATTCTACAAGCTTCGTCATGATTCCATGACCCTGATATCCAATCCTATGCTTGAATTTATCTGATTATACCTATAATTCTGCACCATGTACAAGTTGTTAGAATTATTCATATTATATAAAAAAATTCACTTAATGCTACATGTCCTTTTTCTACCCATCTCATGAAGAATTCTATCATAATTCTCCAAATTCTAATAATTCTGAGTTATTCTCCTCCGAGTCATCTTTCCAACGACTATACTCATTCCTTATGCTGATCTTTGCGCTGAAATTTATTGATGGAAAATGCAATGAAGGAATATCCATTACAACATGCAACATAGCTTCAACACTTAGTGATCGTCCGATCATTCCGTCGGATTTAATCTTAACCACGAGTCTAGTTTTATTTTGATTAAATCATGATTGTCAATATGCTCATTGACTACCTAAACATGCCATGCAACCATAATGCACACTAGTTATCCGATCTTCCCTTGATTATATATCAAATGTTGATCTATTCTTCCTTAGCATATCAGGACCACTGGGTCTTCAGATTACAACCACCATATGATCAAAGCTCAGATTGATCTCGACCTTCAATCTGTCTTGATAGATTCATGATGGGTATAAGGCATATCTATTCTTCATTTAAAACTTTAGCAACCTCCAAATTACACCCTCAAGTTTCGTTGTAATCACTTTTCACTTATACTTAGAATATTTTCAATCCTTTCTCCTTGATTCTGAGGCATATATTTCATACCTATGTGGATTCCAGAATGCACCTTCTCATTCCACCACACTCGTTTTTCACCTATACCTAGAAATTTTTCTAAGTATTTCACTGTGGGTCTACTAGAAATCATGAGTCGCCATATCTCTCTCCTTCTGGGCCATCCGATTTGTGAAAAGTGGAAACCTGCTGGGTCATCTGATATATTGACAAGTGGTGACCTCTTGGGTCATCTGACCGACTATCCATACTTATTAGATTTTTGAAATTTCACCATAGGTCCATGGGTCTACAACACTTTCATTCAGTCTTTCACGATCTCATTTTTCCGACCAATTCTCCATACTTAACGGATTTTCAAAGTCTCACGACACTCTACAGGACATATTCATTTGACTTATCACTTCTCGATACTTAGTCATTTCCAATATCTCACCATAGGTCTCTTACAATTAGTCAATTTTTGAGAATTCACTGTTGGTTTGTGGGTTCATGCTCATTTCTTCACACAATCTCGATTCTCCGTCGTGCTCCCATCTCCACAATTTCTTGATACTTAGTCATTTTCTGAGATCTCTTGTGTTGATGTTGCAGATGAGGTGTTCTTTGCATGGGAATCTTATTCACTTTCTAGATGACACGACATTGATACATGTCCTGACATGTGGCATCTACAATTCTTATTGTTATAGATATGATGTGCAATCCCTTTGATGTGGAACTCATATGAATGGGCATGTGGCATTGATGAGGTGGTTATTATGACAATGGTGTGTTTGGGCTGGCCCACCGAGTATCGTGTTGGAGAAATTTCTATTTTCGGCACACTAGTTCAATGGGAGTAACAATATTTCAGTGGGAGTTAACCGACTAGTTCTATTTTAGACTTTCTAATCTTATACCATCACTATTATGCATGCATTCCTAATTATAGGATGTCATTCCCTATATGAGTGAAGATCACTCACTCATTGATTAGATCACAATATGCATTGATTCTCATTCTTCATTGTGTATCTCTCTTCCTTTTCCTGATAATCTTTGTTTGTGTATGCTTTAGCTAGATCTCCTTTGTAGGTTTCCATGAAACACCGACATGGTATCAGAGCTACGCTACTTGGAGAAAGCCAGAAAAGCCAAAGAATAAGGAAAATTGGAGTTTCAACGAGCTAAATCTGTGGTCATACCTTTTAGCAGTGATTTCTCCAAAAATATTAAGTTTTTGAGGAAATGTCTCTTGAGGGAAGTAAATTGACCCATTCTACAAGTGGGTTTTCAATCGTTTGGCGAGATTCCTCACCGTTTTCTCATAAAGTAAGTCAAAAGATAACCTCCTGAAACTGATATGAATCTGTGGTCGTACCTTTCTACAATTATTGCTCCCAAAATATTATGTTTTTGAGGAAACGACTCACTTAGGAAGTAAATCAACCCATTCTACAAGTGGGTTTTCAACCGTTTGGCGAGATTCCTCATTGTTTGCTCTGAAAGTAAGCCGGAAGATAGCCTCATGAAACTGATACGAATCCGTGGTCGTACCTTTCTACAATGATTGCTCCCAAAATATTAATTTTTTGAGGAAATGACTCACGAGAGAAGTAAATTGACCCATTAATCGTTTGGCAATATTTCTCACCATTTTATCATAAAGTAAGTCGGAAGATTGTCTCTTGAAACTGATATAAATTTTCAGTTAAAGTGCTCTTTCTACAATGATTTCTTAATTTTTCACTTGCAGATTGAGAGTAAATTTTTAGGGGTTCTTTGAAACTCTGGGAGAGATGGATAGGAAAACTATTATACAATAAAAATTGGTGGTAATCCTCACACCATACAATTATTATGATTGGAAGCCCAAGGAATAATTCCAACTCAGAAGGAAAGGACTCTATAATTTGATGATGGTGACAAAAACATAACCTACATCAATGATTGAGAAGATGAGATGGGAAAGCCGTAAGGATGAGGCCACATGACTACTTATTGATTTAATCTTCACTAATTTATGGTTTCATGTTGCTGCATGCAAGACTCCAAACAAGATTTGGACCACTCTGGAAAGACTCTTTGGAAAGCAGGATGAGATGTGAGGTCATATGCTTCTGGTAGAGTTGAATACCTTAGACCCTAAAAGTTTTGATAATATACAAGATTTCTTTACTAAATTTAAAACTTTGATTTTGAGCTTGGGTGAATGTGGTATTGACAAGTCTACCAAGAGAAACAACTTATTCTAACAACATTGGTCAAGCTAGGACCAGAATACATTGTATATTTCTCCAATTTCCATTATGGCAGATGTCTTTTTGGAACAAATTGGAAAATGCCTACGTTGGCTCAGTTCATTGAGTCTCTTACGCAAGAGTAGACAAAACTCATACAAATGATCATCATGAAAGATCTCAAAGCACATGCACTCACCATGTATGATGGAAAAGGGTCATCCAAACAAAATGGGAAGGAGGGATATTCCAAACCCTTTAATAATTCTTCAAGTTCCAAAAACTCTTCAGATTCCAAGAAGAAGAAGAAGAAGAAGGGAAAACAGTGCACTTACTGCAATAAACTGAATCATGAATAATCCACATGCACGAAGAAACATATCGATCTTATGGCACAAACACTTCAACATAACAACCTTGGAAACTTCATTCTAGAGGGAGTCAAGAAACAAAAGGAAGAATATCATGCTCCTAAGAAAGGTAATAATCATGCTCTGGTTGCAATTAATTCCTTGTTTGATTCATGGATTATAGATTCTGGTGCATCCCATCATATGGCAACGAAAGAGGAAGTTTTCTCTTCCTTGAGTCCATGCTCAAGACCCCCTATTCTCATGGGGGATGATACTCCAGTAGAAGTAGCAGGAGAAGGGAGAGTGGAACTCCAAAATGGCATTTTTGAGAATGTTTTACATGTTCCAAAGATTTCTATGAATCTTCTCTCAGTTTATCAGATCACTCAGAAAGGTAAAAAGGTTGAATTTACATTAGATTCAGTTTCAGTAATTGACATGCATGACAATTCCATCATTGCAATTGGTGAGGTGGATCACAAGTCAAGGTTGTATAAATTCACTAAGTTTTCTGACGATGACTCCTCTATTATACTTACACATAAGGAGAGTACTTTGCATGCACCTCCAGTGAAACATGCATATACTCTTGTTCTTCCATCAGTTTCAGACATCACAGATGATTCCATATACTCAGATTTTGTACATGGAAATAAGTAGGTAGTATAGCCAGATAAGAAGCCAGCGTCGAAGCTTCAACAGATTCCCAAGAAGGCACATACCTCACTTCAGGCAACAGGAAACCTTGCAGGGAATCCATTGGATTTGAGGTTGAATCGATCTTAGCATGAGGAGCCTTCTCATGTACTTTCAGCTTCATAACCCGCGATGACCATGCATTTCTATATGGTTCAATCCACTAATCTGCAGAACTATAATAAGGTTGTGGGGAATCCATTATGGAAAGAAACCATGCAGAAGGAGTATGACTCACTCCTAAATAATCAGACTTCACATCTGGTTCCACTTCCACCAAAAATGAATATTTTCAGGTGCATATGGGTCCACAGGATCAAGAGGTACACAGATAGACATGTTTCTAAAGGACTTCATCAGATCCATAAAGATTTCTACATCTTCATGAAGACTTTTAGGGAGAAGAAGTCTCCGACTTTGCGGGATCGTCTTGCAGTGAAGAACACAATTGCCTAGCAGCTGCCATTTTCTTCTTTTGCTACATTATCTTTTGAGGGGGGGGTTTGTTCCCACGTGGTTTTCCCTCTTTCCTCACTTTTATTTAGTGTTCATTAGTTGCATTGTACATGAGCACCTAATATGTTCTAGTATTCGGGACTCATTTTTTACTCCATAGTGATGTTCAGGACGGGTGTTGGAGAAATTTCTATTTTCGGCACACTAGTTCAGTGGGAGTTAACTGATCAGTTCTATTTTAGACTTTCTAATCTTAGACCATCACTATTATGCATGAATTCCTAATTATAGGATGTCATTTCCTATATGAGTGAATATCACTCACTCATTGATTAGATCATAATATGCATTGATTCTCATTCTTCATTGTGTATCTCTCTTCCTTTTCTTGATAAGATTTGTTTGTGTATGCTTTATCTAGATCTCATGTGCAGGTTTCCATGAAACACTGACATATCGAGCCCAAATATTTTCATCTTAGCCATCAATATCCAAGATCAATGGTTAGGATTTATCCATCTTTGAATCCACAGTTCTTCACAACAAAAGTTATTTTCTTATGTGAGGTTCCATACTCGCCCATTCTCATTTAACTATGTGACTCTGCCTTTTCTTTATAAACCATTTTAATTATTTTTCCTTTATATATATATATATATATATATATATATATATATATATATATATTGACTGTTTCCATTCATGTTGGTTTGAACAACCAAGACCTTATTTTCAAGCTTGACACTACTCATGTATGTAGCGAGATTCATCTTGATTTCCCTTGATCCACTTCCCTTAATATTGTGTAGCCACAAAGATATTTCATGCACATACATCTTCGTTCTTAAATCACGGTAAATACCCAGAGCTCTTTCAGAGATTCAACAATGCATAGTCATCTATGCACTCAAATACTCCTCAACATATAGGGTTATTCTCTACTCCCTCTATCTTGCTTGAATAAAAAACTATCTCCAACAAAATCCCCATGTAAACAAATTTTGTTTTCCCGTAGAAAAGTAATTAATTTTCAAATAAAATCTTGATTGTAGCATGCCTTTAAGGTATGATGTTGTAATCTACAACTCTGATACCAATTTGTAATGCACCCATCCACCAAGCTGGGACATACTACCATAAAATGATCTCCAAGAACGCTCTAAAACTAACTTGTAACTATTGGCACAGGGGAAGACCTAGGGTTCAATGCTACAACAACGCGCCAACAAAACCCCAACTATTGGCCCTTTCAGAAACATCTACAAAGCAGATGAAGTCTCACCCGAGGTAGAGGCAGGGGTGATTGTAGGACTTAGGTGTCTGCAACCTTAGCTGGGATCCATATCTATGATTACACACTTAACAAAGCACTTAGCATCAATAGTTCACCTAGAATTAACCATTATCTCACTCTGCAGATAACACAGATCATTGTAGTATATACTTATATTTGAGATGATTAATCACTTAGCAGCATACAACAGACCATATCTAGTAGACCAAGCACTTAAAAACTTCATACACATCAAATCTATCATCTATACACATCTAATAAGCACAAAGCATAAGTAAATCTATCTAAACATGTCATAACACTTAGAAAGAGAGGGAAAACACATATAAGTAACAACACAAAGAATGACACACAGATTTACGTGGTTCACCCCCACCCTGGGGCTACATCCACCAACTCTTCTTCTCTATTATTGCTGGCTAATCGGTTACAAGCATAGAGCCTCAAAACCTACTCCGTGTAGGACAGGGGATCTGCGCAGCTCGCTAGATCGTCCTTCCCCGAGTATCTCTAAGCATAAAACCTTCTTACAGTCCATGCACTCAGCACTTACAATACTTGCACTCAGCTCTGCAAGTATATCACACAGATCAGCTCTTAACACTAATACACTTCTCAAGTGTCCTAAAAAATGTCCCTTCTTACATAGCCTAGACTTCTATTTATACATTACAAAAAGGGGCCTAAACATGGGTAAAACCATGGGCCGACATCCCGGTCCCATTACATTATCCCCAAAAACCTAAAAAGGACCCAAAAAGGGGGTCTAGCTTCCACGATCTTCGCTTCTCCTTGCGCTCCATCTTCGACAGGCTGTCGAAGTCCAAAAAATGGTCAAATATGACCAAGTGTTCCTCAAAACTTGGTCAAGGGCCAACAGGCCCCCAACGCTCACCTGTGACTTGTCCCGAGTCACTCAGGTCTAGGTAAATTTGCCTCAAAGGTCTCGAGCTTGGCTCAAGATGCTTTGACTTGTCTCTGTGCTACTTCTTGCTCAGCAAATTCCTGAATAACCACTTCGCTGATAGGTCCTTCCAGTTGCTGCTCGACTGTAACAACTGCTTGTTCTAGTACTGTTCCTTGGCCTTCAATTTCTTCAAACAGTAGATAGGCTGCCTCCTGGATCGGCTGGAGTTTGTGGGTGAATTCCATCACTATGTTCTGCATGGTAAGAACAAGTTGTTGGGTGGTGCGCTGTTCCTGGGATCTCTTCATCCTATCGATGGGTGATAGGAGCTTGAGTTGTGCTTGTACTTTATCTACATGCTGCTTTGCTTCCTGGAGTTGGGACTCCAATTTATTCAACTCTGGGTCTTCGAATATTTTTTCATATATCTGTGAGCTTCTTCTACCTAACTGTTTGCATTCTGCAACAAGTGTTTTAATCCTCTCGACTGCGCTCTGAGCATTCAATTCTCTCTGGTCGCACACTTCTTGTAGGGTACTTGGTATAGTTTGAAGCTCTAATTCCATGACCCTTTGTTGAAGCTGCTGAATAACTTTAGCAAGATTCATCACTTGACGTTCAAAGGGTTCTTCTCTCTTTTTTTCTAAGCCAGTGATGGAGCGGAATGCTCGGTTAACTGCTTCTTCCATCCTGATCTGCTTCACAAGTAGTTTCTCTTTCTCCTTTTGGATCTTCACTCTATCTTCTTCAAATTTTGATTGGAGAGCATCCTTCTCTTGTTGCGTGGCTCGACGTTTTTCTATGATTTCCTCTTGTACTTTATTTAAGGCCTGAGTTACCTGTGCTTTTTCTTCCTATGTGTGTCGAAGGCGTACTTTGACTGTATCAACAATCTTGCAGAGTTGATCTGATTCTTCTCCCACTTCTATTGTTCCTTCTGGTAGAGGCGCAGTAGAAATTGCGCGGCTAGACTGGAGTGCCTGCTGCACTTCTTGGAGCCCAATTTCAATCCTGTTATATATCTGCTTCTACTTCGCTTCCTTCTTTTTTGTTATCTCTTCTATGGCTTCATTCATAGTTGCGAGGAGGAAAATGAAGTCATCCGGAGTGAGCGTGGTATGCATCTTAGTTACGGTTGCTTTTGATTTCTTTTGGGAGGGAGACTTCGGAGGTGACTCTTTCTCTTCTTTATAACTTCAACTTCATCTTC
Source organism: Picea engelmannii (assembly GCA_009831015.1). Classification (NCBI taxonomy): domain Eukaryota; kingdom Viridiplantae; phylum Streptophyta; class Pinopsida; order Pinales; family Pinaceae; genus Picea; species Picea engelmannii. The sequence continues at coordinate 187,579 of ML781716.1, forward strand.
TGGTCTCTGTTCGACTTCCTCTAGGTCTTCGCCATTACCTCCTTGATCTAGTGTGACATAATCCCTCCTTACAGATCTGTTATCTATATCCTAAACCTCTTCAGGCTTCTTCATCTTCTTTGTCTTATTGGGCCCAGGTGTGTCCTATGCCGCTTATGGGTTGTTGATGTCTGAAATGTCCATTGGATCTACTGCAACAAGGAGGTCCATCGACCATTCCTTGGTGATCTCTTCTAGGTCTTCTTCTGTCAACTTATAATAGGACTGAAGTTGTTCCTGGTGCTCATCGGCGCGTGGAGTTAGGTATATAAAGTGGCAGTCTGCGCTGAAATTTATCAGAGGTCAGAACCTTTGTAAAGTGTTCGGGGTTATGTGAGGTTCACCCCCTATGGCTACTTTCAATTGGTTATAATACGTGTGGAAAATGACATTCGATTTCCATTGCTTGTTCATGTCGGTCGAGTACCACAATGTACTGAACTTCGCGGCTAGTGTCTCAAAGGGGTCGAGGTCCCGGAAGGTTGCGCCTTCCGATAGATCCCATGCAAAAAAATCAATCAGTATTAGAAGACAACTAAAATGGAATTCATGCCCCTGATCCTAGGCTTCTCTATAGTCAATCTCTAGCTGGTTTACCAGGTACTTCACCTAGTTCATATGTAGTCCCTCTGCACATTTTCCTGCGAGGTCAACTACGAAGCCTAATACTTGTGTAGGTCGATTCTTACATACCAGCTTTCCTGCGACCAGTTGACATGCGAGGCGCACTACGCCACTTTCGATAGAGGCTACCTTGTAGCCTCACACACCCTTCTCGACATTTCCACAAGCTTCTTTAATAAAGAGCGTGGTCCGTGATCTTTCCAAGGTAGTAATCTTGGGGATCAAGGCCCTGCATTCCAAGCTCGGTGATCCTATTGATCAGTGCTGGATCAACAGTTATGTGATGGGTTAACCACAAGTATCCTTCGTGGTAACTTTCTAGCAACCATTTTACACAAGCATTCACCTCCTGGTATCTACTGAAGTGTGGTATTTTCATAACGTTGAGCAAAGTAGACTACGTGAGAATCATCATCCATTGCTGAGGGACGATCTTCAAATTCTTTCTCTTAGTTCTTGTCAAGTACTTATATGGGGAAAGCATGCTGTAAACCTTACGGTCCCCCAGGTTGAATTCACAAAACTTCAACACTGTAACCTTGTCTTGATTTGCGTAGTAGGTGCGTACTCCTTTCGGTAGATATGTAGTGACTAGGGTGTATTCAAAGTCTCTAGGGACACTGTCCCTGTTAATCGCACCACTCAGAGGGGGTATGTAAGCTGGTAGGATGGATGTCACTAACTTCGTGTTGGCTATTTCGTCTTTATGCTTAGTTCTCCTTTCCGCGCCGGCTCGAGATGTTCCTGCTCGAGAAGTCAACGGGGAGGCTTGCACTCCTCTCGTCGATGATGCTTGGACTTCAGTGGACATTCCTCTTTCCAACATGACTCTCTCAGTCATTAAATCGAGAAGGACCTTTGTGATGGATTCCTCAACTGCGGTGAGCTCGTCAGAAATATGCACTAGGAAAATATAATTGAGGCACGATAATCTCAGATACTACACTAGGATGAACAATTTGCTTGCAATGATCACTGTATATAATCACTAGTTGTGCAGGCTTTGAATTTTCAGTTGGCAAAAGTGTTCTTCAGGCATGGCGCGACGAGATAAATAGGAAATTTGTCAACGGTCTGCATGCAACGGGTATGAAGCTTCCATTATCATAGATATTTCCGTTATGGTGAGGTCCAATGGTATGGCGGTGATCCTTTAATGCTTTTCTATCCATTCAGGGCAGAATTCGAACGGGTATATCGGTCCAATGTCTAGATTGCTTCGCCATGATGAAGTGCCATATGTCACTGTTCTGATATCTCGACGAAGTTCAATTCCTGTGATTTTCCTTTTGCAGTGTTCCACTTGGGATCTCTTATAAATTTTTAATCTTTTCCTTTTTCTTACTTAATTTTCTATCCTTCTTCCTGGTAGTCTTCAACTTAGTCGGTCTTTTCCCGTTCTGATTCCTATCTTCTCTCGACATAGTCACTTCACACTATTGAGATTCTTTCTTTACATCCAAGGGTAATACTCCTTCAACATATGGATTAGGTATTTCAGTCTTATGTGGTTCCTCTAATTCTCTTATAGATTCGACGTCCAAGTCCCTGGTGTCCAATATCTTAGATCGGTTCTCTTGTTCTTCCATCAAGTAGGGGATCCTTCTAGTCATAAATTTTATGATTTCTTGCTTCTTCTGTTCTAGGGATTCCTTTTCTTCTTTTCTTCCAATCTGGTCTTTTTCAATCAAGATCTTGCCTAAAAAGCTGGAAATGGGGCATGGTCCTCAATAAATTTAATAACTTTGAATTCTTCCTCTGTCGAAGCTCCATGGGTACTCATATCTAGCTGGGTAATCCTGCCACATAGGGTTACCATTTTTCCTTTAAACAACCCTATTTTTCCTAGTGAAGGAACCATAGCAGGCCTTCCTAGGGTTTCCCAAGTGCTTTATTTCATAATGTTGATCTGTGTTTCTTCATCCAGAGCATAGTCAATGTTGAAGTCTCCTATTCTTACTTCGATTTTATCCTTTTCTTTGAATATCTTTGACAAACTGGCATCTTTATGTTCATTCAGGGTTTCTTTCATTTTCAGTAACATAATCTCTGATTCTTTCTGGGGTTCTTCTATAATCTTAGTCTCTTGATCTCCTTCAAGGTTTTCTTGCTCCATATTCATCTTTTCAAGTCTAGCAATCATTCGAGGGAAATCCAGTACTTCATGGTCCATAGCCTTACAACAGAGGAAAATAGGTTTTCTCCCAGAGCATTCCTTAGCAAGATGTCCTAATATTCTGAAAATGTAACAAACAGTTAATCCTCTCTTTCTCTTCAATGATCCCCAACTTTTCCTGTACTGCACACTAGGATCATAATGGCTAGCCTGCAAAAATTTATTTCTAGGATCCTGCATCCACTCGTTAGTCCAAACATTCTTTCTATGCATAGTTATAACATATCTTTCATTATTCTTATCAGATATATTCATATCAAATGTTCTTTCATCTAACAATGCCCTAGTTTTCAAGCTAGGAAAAAATCTATCAAGCATACCTAAATTCACGCTTCAGAAGAAAAAATTTCCACTTATTGAGCACAAAGCTTCCAGATATAAAACCTTTCACTATTCTTACCTTTATCAGAGCACAAATCTTACAGATCTTACCTCTTTTCTTCAGATCTGGCTTCTTTTCTTCAGCACAAAGCTTCGTAGGTTGAGTAGAGTACTTCGCATCAGAGCGACAGATCTACGCACATAGTTTCCACAAGTTCAGGATGAATCTTTGCACAAAGCTTCTTCTTCCTTAGTTCCCAACATCACAGTTTTAGGTCCCGACAACGGAACCATTTTTTGGCACAGGGGTAGACCCAGGGCTCAACGCTACAACAACGCACCAACAAAACCCTAACTATCGGCCCTTACAACAACACATGCGGAGTAGATGAAGTCTCACCCGAGGTAGAGGTAGGGGTGATTGCAGGACTCAGGTGTCTGCAACCTTAGCTGGGATCTAGATCTGTGATTACACACTTAACAAAGCACTTAGCATCAATAGTTCACCTATAATTAACCCTTATCTCACTCCACAGATAATACAGAGCATTGCAGTATATACTTAGATCTGAGATGATTCAACACTTAGAAGCATACAACAGATCAGATTTGGTAGACCAAGCACTTAGCAACTTCATACACATCAAATCTATCATCTATACACATCTAATAAGCACAAAGCATAAGTAAATCTATCTAAACATGTCATAGAACTTAGCAAGAGAGGGAAAACACATACAAGTAACATCACAAAGCATGACACACAGATTTACGTGGTTCACCCCCACCCTGGGGCTACGTCCACCAACTCTTCTTCTCTATTATTGTTGGCCAATCAGTTACAAGCACAGGGCCTCAAAACCTACTCCGCGTAGAATAAGGGATCTGCGCAGCTCGCTATATCCTCCTTCCCCAAGTAGCTCTAAGCATAAAACCTTCTTACAATCCGTGCACTCAACACTTACAATACTTTCACTCAGCTCTGCAAGTATATCACACAGATCAACTCTTAGCACTAAGCCACTTCTCAAGTGTCCTAAAAAATCTCCCTTATTACATAGCCTAAAATTCTACTTATATATTACAAAAAGGGGCCTAAACATGGGTAAACTCATGGGCCTACATCCCGGTCCCATTACATTATCCCCAAAAACCCAAAAAGGGGGTCTAGCTTCCACGATATCTGCTTCGCCTTGAGCTCCATATTTGAAAGGCTGTCGAAGTCCCAAAAATGGTCAAATATGACCAAGTGTTCCTCAAAACTTGGTCAAGGGCCAACAATAACATACCTGATACAACAAAAATCAAAACTATCTATTCGAATACTAATATGAAATGTACCCATTTCCTAGGTACTTATAAATTCGCCCTCTCAGATTGTTTACAAATTTATGTTCCATTGTTTAAAATAAATAAACATTCATTCAACACATGCAATTAAAAATAACATGCTAAGCCATCTAAGAAAGGAACAATGCTCCATGCACACCAAATAACTAGCAAGCATGCACACATAAATACATCTAAGAGATAAATAAATACACAACAAAATAAACATTAGACAAAAAACACAGAAATAACTCATATTTTCAAGTAAACATTCACCAATTGGCTACATACCAAGGACGTTCCTCCGAATCATAGACATTGTTGTGTATTTACTCTCAATAGCAGTGTCACTCCCGATCCAGGGCTATGAATCCACAAGGATGGGTCCTAGGACAAATCTAAAAATGCACTAGTTAGCTAACAAGATCTCATGTTTTCCCAACCACACAACAATCCTAATTTCCAGTTTTCTTCCCCTCCATTCTACAAAACCAAATAAAATGAACCCCTTTCTCTGCCATGTGTTGAAGGTGAATCCCCCTGTGGACAAGTGGATTCCCTCTTGGTATCTAGACTCCCAAGGCCAAGACAGAAAATTACTTAACATGGACACTGACATCCTTTTATATCTAATCAAGCTAATGAATGGAAGAGAAGGAGAAAGATATGTACCTTATTAGCGACATTTGTCCTTGCAAAGTCCTGGCTGAGCTTTGATCCTGAGCTCCCTGATAGATCTTGTAGGAAAAACAAAGGTACAAAATACTTCCTACTCTACTGAGATTAGCTCAAACATAGATCCATCTACTGTAGACAAACTCATATGGAACAAGCATAATTTTGAAAGAAACAGGCCAAGCATTGATTATTAATGAGAACAAGTAAAAGTACTTACAATCCTTTGAATGAAGGTGCAACACATTCTTCCAGTTCTCCTTGTCCAACCACTTTTCTCAAGTAATCTACATTGATTTCTTTGATGACATCTCACTCATGAGATCATAAGTTTCACATCTCCAATCTTTTCCATCTCAATACCACTTATAGGATCATAAGTTTGGTATCAATCTCTAGTCTTTCCTGTACCTGTCACCATGAGAATGCCTCCTTATATAACCTTGGAGAGGTACAACCACTTGAGAGATATTTGGGATAGCTTGAGGATTCCTCTCCTTCAGTTGAGGATCTTCCCTAAGATCATTCCTTGACCATCTATTTGAATCCAACTACCTTCAGGAGTTGAGGGATTCTTCCCTGATTTGCCTCAACAAACCCATAATTTCCAAAAAAAAGGGTAGCGCTCCCCCAAAAGGGTGCAAAGGGAACTCAAGCACTCCCATAAAGAGGCTCAGGGAGCACCAACACTCCCTGACAATGGGTAGGGGAGCGCTCCTCTCCAAAATTCAATTTTTGAGTGTTTTTTCCATGGAAAAAGGTTTGTACTCACTGTCAAGCGACTTCTCTTCTTCAAAACTAGTCTTTGGGGTGTATTAAGTGTCTTTGTGATGTCACTAGAGGAACGACATGGGAAATATGGAAGTATGATGTTTTTGACACTTGCAACACTTGTAGTCAAGATGCGACACTTGCGGAGAATATGCAACACTTACAACACTGGTAATGGCGACACTTGCGACACTATCGAAGTGAGTAATTTTGAGGTGTAACCGATTTCCCCCCAAAGTATGAAGTTAGAAGATGATGATGACTGAAGTACTTTGTAGACTTTTTCGAGCAAGGGTATGGATGCAGAGAAACCAGAGAAAGCTTCACACAACCATCAAACAAATATTATGACATGTTTCAAAACCCAAGGTAGATATACCTAGCTTGAGTGATAAAGACTTTTTAGGTATGGCCGCCATAAAATACGCTGCAGATATTGACAAAATGGTATAGCCATTGCAGATACAATGTGGATCTATACTCCTATGACCTGAACTGATCATAGCCACAAAGAATACACAGTGGATCTACGAAATGACAAGACATAGCCACGACCAATACAAAGTGGATCTATGTAATAGTATATGTGTCATAGTTCAAGAGAACTCCTTTTCAACCTGGGAAAAGTACATATAAGAGTGATGACTCAACCCAGGGTCTCCTTACTGATCCCAATGTAGTACGAATCTAACCATGTGAATAGATGTCCTGATGTCAAACATGGCAGAAACCACTCGATTACTAGTCAATGATGTAAATCGTTAACAAGCGCGAGGGAAATCACCATTGATGTCAATGATTCCCAAGGTACTCTAGTACATTTTGAAGAATGTGAATGAATGAGATGAAGTTGAACATCCGTGGAATCATCCGATCAGGGGTCAATGATGTAAACCCACTGTCGGACACGAGGAGGCCTGCCATTGAGGCATGCAAGTCCCAAGGTACTAACTAGTTTCTAAGTCTAACTCCTATATAATGTGCTAAAGTCAACATGAATAGAGTCATCGAAGGAGGGCCTTGATGTATCCCCCATCAACGACACAAAACTGACACTGAGATGTAATTGGTAGATCAAATGACATGGATTGACACAGGTATTGAAACATGATATTTGTGATGGTAGACTCCCGAGGTAGATACTTCCCTTGAACACTGAGGCACGACAACAGAAACATGACATGGACCAAATCTTGATGACGCAGTGGATGCTGTGACTTTCATCAGGTGACCCAAAGGAGTAAAAGAAACTCAGAGGATTGGCTCAGTGAAGAGGTTCAGCGGATTAAAATGCGTGCAAAGACAAAGTGTTATCTTCAAGGGCGAATGTAAGGGTTACTGGAAATGTTCTCAAAAATTGCTTGGCTTGCTTCTTTCAATTTCCCCCCATACAGATAGAGGAGTACCTCTTTTTAATTTAACGAGCTCAAGGAGGGTAACACATGCTCGATATGACTCACCTTTGGTAAGTCCCTCTTCCTTTGTTTAACGAATTGGAATAAGTAAGGGTTCGGTCCCGTATGGGCCCTTCAATGTATGATCGTTTAATGAGTCCATAGAAGGTAAACTTGGTGGTTTTTCATATTTAGAGAGTCTAAAAATAACTTAAAGACGACTCCAATGTTGTCCTTTTTCGTAATGTTAGTATCGCGAAGCCGAAAAAGAGATAAATTATCACTCGAAAGACGCCCTTTCAAACCTTTTAACGAGTGGCAAAGGAAGCAAGATCACTCGACAATCTTTTCATGTTTAGAGAGTCCGAAAAGAGCTCAAAGATGACTCCAAGGGGTTCCTTTTTCATTTAACCATGCGGGTCTGAAAAAGAGATAAAAGTTTACCCGATTGCATTCTCATGTATTTATGAGCACGAGAAAGAACAAAGACTAAGCTTGGTATGCCCCCATCTTGAAAGCTAGTGGTTTAACTCCAGAATGATCATCAAAGACTAGAGACATGCCCTCCAAGCTTCAATTCATTCACTGACTTTGAGGTTGTCACTGATTTCTGTACTAACATTCCTTGAGTGTTCTGCTCTCTTTTTGTCTTATTCAATAAGAATAAAAGGTTACATGTCTAACCTTGGTCCACACCTAAGACACAATCGACATCATACCCTCTTTCCTATACAAGAACAAACCTGTAGCCAATTCGGCTTACATATGCATGATGAGCAACATACAATTACACATGCATTAACCTGCATAAGTACATTATATGGTTACCCTTTACAATGTTACAACACGCCTTTTTATAGGATTTACAATAGGAAAAAACCTAAATATTGGCACCCAAAAAAAATTACAGATCATTGCATATCATTGGCTACGAATCCCACAAAACCTGAGATTATGTTACAATCGACTCCAAGTCAGGTTTACCAGTTGACTACCATTCAAACTTCATTCGGTGTCTAGTCGATCGTCTCAAACCCACACTTTGATCTCTTGTCGGTTGACTTGTCATTGATATCTCCGATTTTGACTTTACCCAGTCGACTTCCTCGACCTTCGACTTGCTGTCGATCTTCCTCGACTTCAACCTATTGTCGATCCACCTCGACCTTCGAATGTCAGTTGATTTACATTGACTAGACTTTCACTGCAAAGAATATAACAACCCGACATATATAAGGTGTACATTTCCTAGGCACTCCAACCCTTTTCAACATACCAACTCACCAACCTAATGCCACATTTACATAATACATTCTAGTTCATAGGGGTCAAAACCGGGGGTGTTACATCCCCCTCCCCTTATTTTGGCACTATCCTTAGTGCACAACACCATACTGGTTTTCTTAATATTACAAATCTAGGCTCTTTATCCTTTAATCTGCATAGGAAATCCATCCAAATTCTTATATACATAGGCACTTCGGCCTAAAAACATTCATACATAGGCACTCTGACCCAAAACATGCACAAGGATTTTACAATTTTAAGTTTCTAGCAACAACTTCAAGCAATAAGCTCTCATTCCCCATAATCATGCACAACCCAAGGAAGTGTACCCCCTTATCTTCTCTACAGTCCTTCAGGTTGTACCACTTCTTTTCAAGGATTCAATGAACTAAGCCAAGAATTCTTAGAGTTGTTGTCCTAGGAATTCTAGCTGCAACAAGTCCCTTGGACTTTCTTCATTCCATTCCCTTGTCATTGAGCTTGATTTCCTTTTGGTACTCTTCTTATTGATCTTCTAGCTTCAATATCCAACATCTCATATGTATTACACATGTACAATAATCATGAGATATCATCATAACAATTTCTAATCATAAATGTCAAATCTGTTTTATACATGATTTTTTTTTTCCAAGCATTAGATTCCAACTCATAATTCGTTTATCTCTTGCATCAACAAGCATAAGTATTTACTATATCTCACAATGGTGCCATAGCGAAGGCAATTATTCTTGCAATTTTATCATCCTTCACTTAGCCAAACCAACTGTTGGCATATCATAAGAATTTTTAATTTCTCAAATCTGTTTTATATAGGAAAATAAAATTTTCAAAGCATGAGGATTCTTCTCGTAATGTTTGGATCTTGCAATTGTAGATATAATTATTCCTTATGGACTTACATCCCTTCAATATCTAATACCATTCTACTTTCAATTTCCTCAATTTATACTCAAGCAAACAAACTGTTATCATATCATAACAAATATTCATTTTCATGGCAACAATTATAAAGTTCCACAAAGTGATCTCAGAATTGACTATATCATCAATTCAATAACTTCCATTAATCCAACTATTAACTGGAATGAACCCATCATCCTCTACACATGCATTATCATTCGATCTTTTCTTTCTTCTAGCCATCAATATTTTTATTAATCTATTCCCTCGATAGATATTTTCTGTAATTCATCGTTATGTAACTATTTAACCTGCAACTTTCTTGTTGCAATATCTAATATCTCCTGAAGTGTTCTCAACATCATGAGTTAACAATACTCACATAATTTCAATTGTTAGCATAATCATTTCTATGTGATATAGTATATACATGCATTCAAACATTCCTTTAATACCACTTGCAACATTTTTAACAGCTCCAAAAAGTGATCTCGAAATTGTAACAAACAAAAATTTAATAACTTTCATCTAGTATTCATATTAAATATATAATGAAACTATCCATCATTATGCATTTTCCACACCATATGATTTTTATAATGCAACAAAAAAATACCAATAAAATAAAAATCAAGGTGCCAATATCCATCGTAACATCTACGAAATGCATCCTTGCATTGAACACATAATACCACAAAACTATATTATGCATTCCAACCAACGCCTCAATACATCATCCACACACTTCCTACTACTTGCTTGATTATTTGGATACCTTCCTTTTCAACCCAAACATGACACGAAGAATGTAATTCTTAAGTGCTCTTTAGTGTCGGCAAAAAGGTTGCAGTCCAAACATCAGATATACAGTAGATATCATTGAGCACCCACATAGCACTATAGTCCTTCCATATCCAACCATCTCATGGTCTCACACATGAATATCTCTATGGGTATTCATTGATATAGAAGAAATACTATGTCTCCTTACTTGACTTGGTTATGATCTCATAACCAATCATAACACAATATGTAGCTAACATTTTATCTAAATTCACTCTAGCACCACCAACATTTACATACTCTAGGCCTTCGACCATTACATATCAATTTAAATCTTGAAAAATTAACTGAGGGAATTCTTGCTTCAATTCTCTTAACCATTAGAAGCAACCAAATGCATACTTGCATGGTTGTCGTCAACCTACTTGAAGCTACTTGATCGACTGGTATTTGTAGATGCTTGCAAGCTTCGTCCTCCATCATTTTGATTACCATTCCTACCACCCTCATGGGTCTTCACATAGATGGAACAACACCCACATCTTTAACGATGATATATCATTTCTACTGAATACATAATCTGTGATTAGTCATACTCAATTGTCATAACATAATTATTTCATACTAATAGACTATTTTAAGTCCACAAGCATGCCATATGAATATTCAGGCATGTACATATGCACGAATGCACATCCATATGCACCAATCATTCACTATCAACATGTCTACTAATGCATATGCATTCTAGCTTCATTGTATGCATCATGCAGTCTAGTGGATTTTTGTTTCAGTTCACATATATATTTATTTATGTTGTAGCTAGTTTTCCTTGAATTTATTCAAATCCTTAATGCCTTGTGTTCTCCCATTCTGCTCATTTACCCTACTACTCCCTAGTCTGAACATTTTCTAGCCAAGTTCCACTTGGCCATTCTACAAACCAACCAATGTGTTCTATTTACAACAAATTATCTTAAGAAGTCCTATCCAAACTACCTTGGGATGAGGTAGCTCACAACATTCCTCCACTCCACTACCACCACATCCTTGAATTCAACTTACCCATAATCATTCCACATCCATGTTATTACTTCTAGCTATCCATTGGATTTACCAATTTTTGGAAAAACTTATCTTCACTTCATTTAACAATTCCCTGTGAAGCCATTTTTTTCCCACTCAAGACCATTCCCAATGGAAGTCTATTTTCATTCAATGGGACTTTTCAAGTGAAAGAAGCTTCATTATTCTATCCTCGATTCATATTCCTTGGTATCATACTTCCACTATGAACTCTGATATTAGAAGTGGCTTTTTTTCTCTCAGTAATGATTCACACCTCACCTCCTAAGCTCCTTGTTATCTTTCTCATCAAGCTTGCAACTATCTACACATCTATACATTCAGGGATACAAAGTCTTAATTTTCCTTTATATTCCCATTAACAACATTCTTCACCTGCTAGCTTTGTGTCCTATGTGAGGATTCTTATTGTTGTGCCTTGCAATTCATTCAAACTCTGAAACAATTGATTAATAATTATCTAGTTTCACTCTTCTTGAGTTCTTTATCCACTTTTCATTACTTGCCCTATAATTCTGTATTTCCTTAGCCAAGTTTTACAAGCTTCATCATACCTCCATGACCCTGATATCCAATCCTAGGATTGAATTTATCTGATTATACCTCTAATTCTACACCATGTGCAAATTGTTAGAATTATGCATATTATAGAAATTTTGTCACTTAATGTTACATCTCCTTTTTCTACCCAACTCATGAAGAATTAAATAAAAATTCTCCAAATTCTAATAATTCCAAGTTATTCTTATTTGAATCATCTTTCCAACGACTATAGTCACTCCTTATTCCTATCTGTGAGCTGAAATTTATTGATGAAAAAGGAAACAAAGGAATATCCATTAGCACATGAAACATAGCTTCAATGCTCAACAATCATCCATTCATTCCTTCAGATTTAATATTGATCATGAGTCTAGTTCTATTTGGATTAAATAATGATCATTGATCTATTCATTGGCTACCTAAACAAACCATGCAACCATAATGCACACCAGTCATTCGATCTTCCCTTGACTAAATCTCATACATTGATCTATTCTTCCTTATCATATTGGGATTAGCGGGTATTCATATTACAACCACCGTCTAATGAAAGATCGACTTGATCTTGACCACTGATCTACCTTGATGGATTCACCACATGTTTAAAGCATATCTCTTCTTCATTTCAAACTTCGACGACCTCCAAATTACACCCTCAAGTTTCGTCGGGCTCACTTTGCAATGATACTTAGAATCTTCTCAATTCTTTCTCCGCGGTTCTTAAACATATCTTTCATACCTCCACGACATTCAAAATCCATGTTCTTGTTTGGCTTCACTCGTTTTGGACATATACTTAGAAACTTTTCTATTTATTTCACTATGGGTCTAGGAGACATCATGAGCTATCAGATCTCTCTCCTTCTGGGTCATCTGACATGTGCCAAGTGACGACCTTCTAGGCCATCCTATCTGTTGACAAGTGGTGACCCCTTGGGTCATCCAACTGATTCTCCATACTTAGTTGATTTTCAAAATTTCACCATGGATCTGTGGGTCTACAACACTTTCATTCAATGTTTCACGATCTCATCCATCTGACTGATTCTCCATACTTAGCCAATTTTTTAAGTCTCACGACACTCTACAGGTGATTTTCATCCGACCGATACTTAGTCATTTTCAAGATCTCACCGTCGGTCTCTTACACTTAGTCAATTTTTGAGAATTCACCACAGGTCTGCAGGTTCATGCTCATTTATTCACACACTCTTGATTCTTCTTCGTGCTCCCATCTTTGCAATGTCTTGATACTTAGTCATTTTTTGAGGTCTCTTGTGCTAATGTTGCAAATGAGGTGTCCTCTGCATGGTCATATTATTCATTTTCTATATGACATGGCATTGATACGTGTCCTGACACGTGGCATGTATATATCTTCTTGTTATAGCCTTGATGTGGACTCCCTTTGATGTGTCACTTATCTGGCTAGGCATGTGGCATTGATGATATTTCTATTACGATATTGATGTGTCCAGGTTGGACCACTAGGCATCGATCCCTAATCCTTTGATCTTATTCGTTGATCTCTAAGATCAATGGTTAGGATTTAATCATATCTGGATCCATATTTCTTCACAATAAAATTTAATGTCTTACATGGGGTTATATATATATATTGATTGTTTCCACTCACATTGGTCTGAGCATCATGTACCTCCTTTTCAAGCTTGACAATGCACATATATGTAGTGAGATTCATCCAGATTTCCCTTACTCCACTTCCCTTAATATCGTGTAGTCTTGAATCTATTTCACACACATGCATATTCATTCTTAAATTAGGGTAAATACACAGAGCTCTTTTAGAGATTCAACAATGCACAATTGTCTTTGCACTCAAAGAATCTTCAACGTACAAGGGTATTATGTGCTCCCTTTGTTTTTCTCTAATCACAAACTATCTCCAACAAAATCCCCATGGAAACAACTTCTATTGTCCCATAGCGAAGTAATCAATTTCCAAAGAAAGTCTTGATCTTGTAGTAGACCTTTAAGGTCCCTTGTTGTAACCTACAAATATGATACCAAATTATAACATACCCAACCATCATGCTAGGCCATGCTACCATAAAATTCTCTCCAAGAACACTTTAAAACTAACTTGTAACATACCCGATACAACAAAAAAAAACCATATATTCAGATACTGATATGAAATGTACCCATTTCCCAGGTACTTCCAAGTTTTCCCTCTTAGACTGATTACAAATTTTAGTTCCATTCTTTAAAGTATAGAAACATGGATCCAACACATGAAATTAACAAGAACATTCTAAAGCATCCAAGAAAGGAATAACGTTCCATGCACAACAAATAAATAGCAAGAATGCACACATAAATACATCTAGGAGATAAATAAAAACAAAGTGAAATATACATTATACATAAAACACAAAGAGTGCTTGTATTTTCAAGTAAACATTCACCAACTGGTTGCATACCAAGGAAATTCCTCTCAACCATAGACGTTGTTGTTCATTTACTCTCAACAATAGTGTCACCCCCGAGCCAGAGATATGAATCCACAAGGACAGATCCTAAGCCAATTCTAAAAATGCACTAGTTTGCTAACAAGCTCTCATGTTTTCCCAAACACACAACAATCCTAATTTCCATCTTTATTCCCCTCCAGCCTGCACAACCCAAATAAATGAACCCATTTTTCTTCCATGAAGTCCCCCAGGTTGTTCCATTTCTCTCCAGGGCTCCAGGGCTACTGGTAAAGAAATATCCATGCTAGAAACTCCAAGGATTCTTAGCTATGGAAAATTCTGTCAGAACTACCATCAATATCATGCACAAAAGCATACATGCCCTTATGGGATGATTGGTAATTCCTCACAACAATTTATCAATGGTTCTCTACCTCCAATCATTTGTTTCCATGTCCATACCAAGAGCACACCAATGCCCAAGAGTGGAGTGATGATTAACAATGAATGAAGAACCAAAGGAAAGAGTGAAAGATTGAACCCCTAAACAACCCAAAGAGTGGTTTATATAATTAAAAGAATCAATAACCACAGGGCCCTCCCCAAGAAGCTCATCTAACCACTTCCTCAATTAAAACCAAGATGGGTGAATAAAATAATAATAAAAATACTTGGCCCCTTTAGACCCCTCTCTCATGGAATCATACCCATGTATCTCTTGTCCTTATCTGTCCTACATCTAATGTTGTATTTTATTAATATATATATATATAGAAGGATTACATTTCCTAGGCACTCCGACTATTTTCAACATATCGACTCACCAACCTAATGTCACATTTACATAATACATTCTAGTTCACAGGGGTTAAAATTAATGGTGTTTTAATAACAAATACATACTCCTCAAGTATCTAGGGGGTCTACACAATCATTTTTGAAAGAAAGTGATTCTTTTCAAACCAAGGACCATTGATGAGGCATGTGTGTAATCACACTATCTGGAGAACATGGGCCATGCTAAAGTAAAACCAAGTGTTTATAAACAAAAATACCTCCAAGATTCTGCCAAGGAGGGGAAGAAGAAGTGGAAAGGAAAATACAAAAAGATAATAACCATTGCTCATCAGTGCAAGGATCCAAACAACCATTGCAACCTTTTCAATATCGATGGTCATACTGAAGATAAATGTTGGAATATGCATCCAAAGTTTAATCCAAAGAACCATAAGAAATATGTCGAGAAGAAGAACCCGCTAGGAAAGTATTCAAGAAACTAGGTAGAGACAATCTTGGATGTGGATGGGAATATTGTCTTCACTTCAATGCAGAAGGAGGTGAATGTGATTAGCCTTCATTACAAGGAAGAGAATGAAATTATAGAACTCTTCCATATCAATATCTAGGTCAAAACGACCAAGATAGATGCTCTATTTAATTTTGGATCACATGACAACCTCATAGAAGATGATTTGGTCAATAATATTGGGTTGGAGGTTCATGATCATCCAATTCCATATCCGTTGGGATGGGTGAATAAGGATGTAGAGATTAAAGTAAGTAAATAGTGTAATATCATGTTCACTATAAGAGTATATTTTATTGATGAAGTGGAATTATATGTAGTACCCCTTGATATGTGTGGTGTCATGTTTGGAATCCCTTACATGTATATGAGGGATGTGATATTCATGCAAAGAGAAAACTAGTACCACCTTATCAAGGATGATAGGTATTTCATCATCAATGCGCACAAATATAAATCAAATATCTCTCTAAGAAGTTCCAACCAAGCCAAAAGGTTGATCAATTCTAGTAAGAAGTATACATTTATTTTCTTAAGAGAGACTATACTAGGGGTGGAATAAGTAAGAGTAAAGGAATCCTTGGAGGGATGTACCAAAGAGTAGAAAAAATAGTTGGAGTAGTTTTTGTAGGTATATTTTTACACATTATTTTCGTCACCCCTGTGATTGTTAATGATTTAAACCTATCCTTTGTCTTTAGAAGGATCAATTGCCTCAATCCCTGAAGAAGAATGAAGATGAATTTTCCCAGAAAGATAAATGTGATCTTTTCCTTTGTTAAAACCTTATAAAGAGGGATTGTCGCACTCTGTTCAGTGTTAAGGGTGTGGTGATCTAGGATCTTCGCAAGCTGCACCACACTGGCCTGCGACATCGTCTAACTCTACTCAGTATTAAGGGTGCGATGATTTTCCATACGAAGGAAAAATAGAATCTTATCGATCCTTCTAGAAGAGAAGATTTGAGGGTGAGTTTGCATTCGATCGATTTGGATTTGAGTCACATCCCTGATCTCATAGGGTCATCCTAACCTCCTCACCCTATCCTTTTTAGCCTATAAAAGGAGAGGAGTTCTCATGGGGAAAGTTAGCTTGATTAGGGTTTGAGTAATTTTTGTAGCCTGGAGTTTTTGGGCCTATGTTGGCTTTGAGCTTTTCTTTGTCAAGATAGATTGTGAGTTACTTTCAAATCTACAGTCTCAGAATCTAGGAAGAAGAAGTATGCGGGGAGAAAGGAAATGTTGGAAACGACCTTACAACATCAAGGCATCTGTTGTATTCTCCTTTTCATATTTCTAATACAACAATATATTTATTTTCCATAAAATTTTCCTTATTTTATTGTATGACTCCTTGATCACATACATAGGTTTTGTTGAGTATACGTTGTTTCTTTCACTTCGTTGGATTGTGTATTTTTATAGGTTGAACATCTCATAAGCCTTGAAATGGAGAGAATATGACACTAGCGAGGACAAACGACATTTAAAAGGTATGTCATTCATCTCTTGTTAGTTAGTATGCTTGATGATTAAAACTTAGGGGAAGTTTTATATTTTGTCTTGTTTTTTTCTAGTTTTGGGGTGAAACTAGGGGAATCTGTTTGTGTCTGCAATTACCAATTTGTCCAATAACATATATAGAGGAGTATTCTAGTATTCTAAAGGGTTACCATCTAAGAGGGAAGTAAAGCACAAGATGCAATTGTTTCTTGACTCCCCATTACCAAAAATTAGTTTGTATATAGTATCATATGGAAGAATAGGAAGTGAAGAAACAATTACAGTAGTTGCTAGAGAAGGGAGTAATTTTACCAAGAACCTCACCTTATGGGTCACCTATCATCATAGTACCAAAGAAGGATGGGACATGGAAAATGTGTATTGACCACATATCTTTTAACAACATCACATTAAATAATCAATATCCTATTCCCATGATTGATGATTTGTTAGACCAGTTGTAGCATGTCAAGTACTTTACCAAGTTGCATCTCAAATTGATCTACCACCAGGTACATGTGAAATATCAAGACACTTGTAATATTTCTTTCAATACAAGACAATCTTTGTATGAATGGTTGGTCACGCCTTTTGGTTTATGTAATGCACCAACTACATTTATGCAATTTATGAATGGTGTATTGAAACCCTATTTATATTCATTTGTAATAGTGTATTTGGATTACAAATTGGCTTATAACTCTACCTAGGAAGAGTGCATCTCACATATCATGTAGGTGTTAACAAATCTAAAAACAATTAGTTGTTGGTTAACCTCAAGAAATATGAATGTGCTCGACAAACATTGATGTATTTAGGGTACATGATAAATATAGAAGAACTCAATATAGATACCACGAAGGTGGTGTCCATTATCAAATGAAAAATTCCTACTAATGTCACTAAATTTAGCATCTTTGTTGGGGAAACACAATACCTAGGAAAGTTAATATAATCCTTTTTAGTGGTAGTTGCACCACTCCATGTGATAATAGCCGGTGGTAAGAGTTTCTAGTGGGGAAAGAATCAACAAAAATATTTCAACAAGTTGAAATGAAAGATCATTCAAACACGAGTTCTTTCATTTCCTAAATTTCATAATCCCTTTGAAGTGGAGACAGATGTAAGTGGGTATGATATGGAAGAGGTTTTTATGCAGGGAACTAACTCAATATGTTATCATTCTGAAATGTTTCATGGAGAAGTTCTAAAGTACCCTACATAGGATAAGAAAATCTATTCCCTAGTTCAAGATGTTAAGAAGTGGAAGCATTATTGTTGGTTACTTGGGTTGATCGAGGTTCTGATCTCAGATAGGTTTCTAACAAAAACCTCAAAACTATCGGCCCTCCTGGTGAACTAAAAGAAAAGGTTGTGCAACGCAATCTCACCCAAGATAGATTTTATGGGGGACTGTAATACTCATTTGTTTGTATTCTAGGAATGAGTGGGTGTTGGCATAGGGGCAGACCCAGGGTTCAACTCCAAAGTGCACCAACAAGCCCTAACTACTAGCCCTTTCAGCTACACCTGCGAAGTAGATGCAGTCTCACCCGAAGAAGCTATGGGGGGGTTGCAGGACAGAGATGTCTACAACCAATGGAACGATCAAGTGGATCCAACACTAGAAAAATACAACATGCGTATATCACTTATTAGCTTAGATTTATTCCACATATCTTATCATATCTATCATAGTAATGCAATAACAGTGTATCAAATGATAAGAATAGAGCATCAATCACACATAACACAAAAGATACGTGGTTCAACCTCTCTCTAGGGATACGTCCAATGAATTGTGCTTTATATTGTATTAAGATGAAGCATACAGTTCTTGTCTATGCTCTTAGCTAGCAGATCTTATTTCTTCTTCTCTCTATCTCTCCCCTCCTTGCACACCCAACTGCAGGGTTGATCTTTGCACTCGGTTGAAGATATTACAATACATAAGGTTCTCTTACTCAACACTTCTCTCTCACCCGATATTACTCACTCAATCACACAACAACAATAGTAACAACAACGAAAACTACTAGATCAAACCTCTTTCCCTCATGTAGGTTCTTATTTATACATTACAATCACTCACCGACATCCTTAGGCCAAAACCTAGGTGTCAAAACCCTAGATACCAAAACCCTAGGTGTCTAAAACCCTAGGTCAACTTGACCCACGTTTTCAGGGCTTTGCCAGCCTGGCTTTCCTTCCTTCTCGTGCAGTGCTCCAAAGCATCTAATGGTGGATTTTCCCTTTTGTTGAGTTGTACATGATCCTTCTTTCTTACTGATCTGTCATCCTTGATATCGTCGTCCAACGAATTTCTTTCTCAGACTTCACTCTGCCTTTTCTGCTCTTTCTCACTTCGACCCAATAATAGTCACTGTGTGTTCTGCACAGTTCACATTTTTCCTTTTATTCCTTGTTCTTCGCTTATTTACATAACCAAGGGCCAACAAGCCCCCAACACTCACCTGTGAATTGTCCTGAGACACTTCAGATATGACCTTCTATTTTACTTCGACTTCAGGCTGCACAGTGCATCTTTTGCTTTATGCTCTATGCCTCGTCTCCTTCCCTGTGCAGACTGTCTTTTTTGTGTCTGGTACCCATTTTCAACTACACCTGGTACCTAGAACCTTTTCCTTATGATTTTACTTAGAGCTACAAGGTAGTTGGTTGTCATAGTACAACTTCAACTGGCTCCCATTCACTAATCCTTCCTTCCATTTTCCCTTCAAGGTATTCAACTACGCAACTCCTCCTTCTGTAACATAGGCAATCTCATATGGCCTAAGCCAATGCATTCTGAACTTCCCAGGATGCTTGGTGAACTTACTTTCATATACCATTACTATATCACCTTGTCTAAATGCCTTCTTCTTGATGTGCCTGTCATGATAGGCCTTCTCTCTTTCCTTCTGTACCTGTTGATGAAATCCTGCAACAAATTTGTCTTTCTCCAATTCGACCAACTGTGCAAGCCTCTCTTGAACAATGCCAGTGTCATCCATATCTATAAAGGAAAAAATTCTTAAGCTTGGTACCAGGTATTCCATTGGGACAATGGCTTCGAGACCATATGCCAACTTAAAAGGGGTCTGCATTGTTAGCTTCTTTCAAGTGGTTCTATAGGCCCATAGTACTACCAGTACTCTTAAATCCTAGTCATCCCTATTCACATTGCAAATATTCATTAGCGTTGTCTCCAAGATCTTATTGAATGCTTCCACTGTCCCATTTTCTTGTGGATGGTAAGGCGTTCTCTTTTGATGATGGACTGCAAATTACTCAGTCGGGGCTTCAATTGTTTCATTTATGAAATGTGTGCCTTGATCACTCGTAAGGATATTTGGGCATCCGAACCTGGTTATGATGTCATCAAATATGAAGCACACAACTGTAGTTGCACTACAGTCCTTAACGCTCTTGCTTCGGCCCATCTGGTGTTGAAATTACTAAGACAACTGAGAGGGGGGGTGAATCAGTTGTTACTGTGATTAAACAATTTTAAGTCAATTAAGCCATTTTTAATCTTTCTCCAAGTGACCATCAATATTATACAATATATGAACAACATAAATAATGAGCATCACTCACACATAAGATATACACAGAGACATATTTTCACGAGGAAACCCATAAAGGGAGAAAACCTCTTCTTATTTGAAATGATAGGTAGTCTTTTAAGTTCTATACATCATCTATAATTGAGCACCAACTCAATGTGAGGCTACTACCTCTATTTTACAAGCTCCAACTTGTTTGAGAGCACCAACTCTCTGTTTTCTCTGGCACCCACTAGAAGGAAGCACCAACTCCCTGAGTGTTCCTGCACCAACTGGATGGAAGCACCAACTTCTAGTCACACAGGCACCAACCTATATAACAGAGAACAATTGTTCTCCCTTGCACCACCCTGCCACCCTGGTTTCTCTGGCTACAACCAGATGGAAGCTACAAATCCCTATGTTTAAGCACCCACTTGAACCTCTGAGGACAACAGTCCTCCCTACCACCCTTATTACAAATAAATGATTGAATAACCAAAAACACAGATAAATCAATTCTTACCACTTCTTCACTATTCTGCAATTCTTCTCTGCTACACTATTCTTCTGCTCTGTTCATACTTGGATTGACTTGTTGTCTCTTTCTATCTGTTCTTTCTCTGTCCTTCTCATGCTTTTTGATATGTGCACATTCTTCTCTCTTCACCTTTTCTCTTCTGTTCAGCTTATGTTCCTTATCTCTGAGCTTTCTTCACACTACGCATACTGTAGTTTTACCTTTCTATAGTTCAACTTATTTTTCATTCAGTACGGCTAACCTTGCACAGTTGTCTCATATCTTCTTTTATTCACACATGCCTCAGCAATTGAATCACCAACCGATCAAGAATCATAGATCAGTTTTTCTAATTGAATCGTAACTGATCAATTAACTATTGGGTGAAACAATATCCCTCCGATCATATTTGAATTCACCTGCACCATTGGATTACAAGAAACAAAATGTCTTTCGCATTTCATATTTCGGCAATTCGCGATTTCGCATGTCTCGAATTCCTGTTGCGAAGCATCTCGACTCTCCAAGTCATGATCCCCGAAATGGATCCAGATCAACGGTCCACAAAACTTCATAATCTAATCCCTTATTTTCCTAATCGAACGACTGACGGGATTTCGACATTTTTCCCTTCGAGTCTTCGAGACTCACAATAGTCCCTTTTGGCATTTCATGATTTCGACAATTCTTGTATGAGATATCTTGACGCTCCATGTCGCAATCCCCGAAACTTCGAAACTCCGTGTCACGATCCCCAAAATTCTATGTCGCAATTTTGCATTTTGGCATTTCACATTTTCTGTGGTGAAGTGTTTCGACACTCCAACTCTTGGTAACTGAAACCTACACCAAAAGGTGTTTTTTGCATTTCGGCATTCCTGTGGTGAAGTGTTTTGACACTCCAACTCTTGGTATCCGGAACTCCGAAATGGAGTTATTTCCCGGTTTGCAAAACTTTTTGTTGATGTGCCTGTTTTGGGATTTCGGCGTTTCGCATTTCGCGACTTCGGGACTCTTGTGATGAAGAGTCTCGACTCTTGACTCCTCCAACTCCCGGTATTCAGAACTCCGAAATGGAGTTATTTCCCAGTTTGCGAAACTCTTTGTTGATGTGCATGTTTCGGGATTTCGGCGTTTTTCATTTCGCGACTTCGAGACTCCTATGATGAAGAGTCTCGATTCTTGACTCCTCCAACTCCCGGTATCCAAAAATCTGAAATGGAGTTATTTCCCGGTCTGCGAAACTCTTTGTTGATGTGCCTGTTTCGGGATTTCGGCGTTTCGCATTTCACGACTTTGGGACTCCTGTGATGAAGAGTCTCGACTCTTGACTCCTCTAACTCTCGGTATCCAGAACTCCGAAATGGATTTTTGGACATGCTCTGATCTATCGTATTTCGGGATTTTCTACCATGAATCGCTTCCTTGAATCCTGGAGTTTATGGTTATGATCTTGCCATGCGATCATCGTTGAGCTGCTGGTCTTGCCACTTTCTCTTGTTCATCATCGTTGGGTTGAGCTTGCCATCAATGAAAAACAAATACTATGCCTTCTTTCTGTCCGTAATAAATATGCCAACAATCTCCCCCTTTGGCATGGATGACAACCCCTTGAAGAACATCCAACTATGCCACTGTAGCATCCTTGAAATTACCAGTAGCATCCTTGAAATCCTTGAAATTACCTCACTTTCTCCCTCTTTGATATCAATGTAAAAGAAGAAACATGCTCCCCCTGAGCTGTTGCAGTATATACTCCCCCTGTCAACTATGAGTAGCTTAGAAATACAACATATATTCAATAAGTACTTCCCCTAACCAGGTGAACAGATTAGATGAAAGACGTTATAACCCCCAACTTTTGACGAAGATATCCAAAAGGGGTCGCTGCTAACGGTTTAGTAAAGATATCAACTATCTGTTATGTGGAAGGAATATAATTCATCTGAACAATTCTGTTTGTAACTTGTTCTCTGAGAAAATGGTATTTTATTGGTATGTGCTTAGATTTTGAATGAAGTACAGGATTTTTAGAGAGACTGATGGCACTGGTGTTATCATAGTAAAGTGGAATGGGATCAGTGTAAGTTACCTTCAAATCTGCAAGAGTTTGTATCATCCATAAAATCTGAGTGCAGCAGGTAGCAACAACAATGTACTCTTCTTATGTAGTTGATAAGGAAATAGATACTTGCTTTTTACTAAGCCATGCTACTAATGAGTCGCCCAGGAAGAATTCTCCTCCATTGGTGCATTTTCTCTCATCAACACAATTTGCCCAATCTGCATCTGAATAAGCAGTTAACTGAAAATTCTGATTTCTGGGATACGACAGACCATAAGTCATTGTTCCCTTCAAGTATTTGAATATCCTTGTGACAGCTACCAAATGACTTTGATTAGGAGCAGACTGATAATGACCTACCATTCCAACAGCTTGCATTATATTAGGATGGGATGTTGTGATGTACAAAAGACTGCCTATCATGGAGTGATATGTCCTTTGATCAACATCCGGTGATATATCATCTTTACTGAGCTTGCAACCAACCACCATAGGTGTGATAACATGAGAGAAATCCTCCATCTGAAATTTCTTCAACATCTCTTTCAAATATTTTTCTTGAGAGATAAATATTTCTGCAGAACTCTGATTTACTTGTAAACCAAGAAAATATGATAGTTCTCCTATCATGGACATCTCAAATTTTGTTTGCATAGAGTTAGCAAACCACTGGACAGATGGTTCATTAGTACAGTCGAAAATAATATCATCTACATAAACCAAAACAACTAGTAAATTATCACCTTCAGACTTAATGTAGAGGTTACTGTCAACAGTAACTTTCTTG
Organism: Picea engelmannii; assembly: GCA_009831015.1. Lineage (NCBI taxonomy): Eukaryota > Viridiplantae > Streptophyta > Pinopsida > Pinales > Pinaceae > Picea > Picea engelmannii. The sequence continues at coordinate 211,673 of ML781716.1, forward strand.
AACCCTTTGTCTTGTAAAAATTTGTCCAGTCTATAATACCAAGCTCGTGGTGCTTGTTTCAGTCCATATAAGGCCTTCTTCAACTTGCAAACATAATTAGGATTATCTGTCAATGAGAATCCTTCAGGTTGCTCCATATATACTTCTTCCTCTAGATCTCCATTAAGAAATGTTGACTTAACATCCATCTAATAAACTTTAAAGTTCTTATGACATGAATAAGAAAGAAACATTCTGATGGCTTCCAATATTGCCACTGGTGAAAAAGTTTCATCAAAGTCCTGACCTTCAACTTGTGCATACCCTTTGCATACCAATCTGGCTTTATTTTTAACAACTTGTCCTTTTTCATTCATTTTATTATTGAACACCCATTTGGAATCTATTACATTCTTATCTTCAGGTCTAGGGACAAGCTACCAAGTATTGTTCTTCTCAATCTGATCAAGCTCTTCATTCATTGCTCTAATCCAATCATCATGTTGGCTGGCTTCATAATTTTTTTTAGGTTCAGTCATAAATAAAAAAGAAACATGAGATTGTTCTGAGTCTTTAATCAATTTCCTTCTTGTCTGAATTCCTTTATTTATATCTCCAATTATCTGATTTTCAGGATGATTCTTTCTAACAATTCTGAGAGGTGATTTTTCTTCTTTCTACTGATTTGTGTCAGCCTGAGTATTCATATCTTCATTTGATTCAGATTCTTCCCTTTCTGATCCTTGGACCTGTTCATATTCATATTTAACTATATCTTATGTGCTTGGTTCAACATTGCTTACATTTTTGATCGGGATTTCTTCATCAAATTTTATGTCTATACAATCAACCAGTTTATGCAGTCTCTTATTGTAACATCTATACCCTTTATTGTTTGTAGCATAACCCAAGCAGATACCTTCATCAACCCTGTCATCATATTTGCCAATATTTTCATCATTGTTCTTGATATAACATTTACTCCCAAAGACTTTAAAATGCTTGATTGAAGCAGGTCTTCCAAACCATAGTTCATAAGGAGTCTTGTCACTGTGTGGCCTGAGATGAGATTTGTTAAGGATATGAATGGATGTATGAATTGCTTCTACCCAATATGTCTGAGGTATGTTCCTTTCATTCATCAATGATTTTTCCATTTGTTGTACTGATCTATTCTGCCTCTCAACAACTCCATTTTGCTGTGGAGTCCTTGGAATTGTGTACTCTCTTTTGATCCCATGTTTATCACATAAATCTTTGAAGTTCCATGAACTAAACTCTCCTCCTCTATCATATCTTACTGCCTTTAATCTTTTTCCTGTTTGATTCTCAGTCAGAGCCTTAAACACTTTGAATTTTTCAAGTGCTTCAGATTTTTCCTTCAAAAAGGCAACCCATGTTAGTCTAGAATAATCATCAATAATCAACATAAAATAGTTTTCTTTTCTTGTACCTTATTTCCTTAATGGTCCACATAAATCCATATGTACTAACTACAGAGGTTTTTCTGTTGAAGGAAAGTTTATAGATTTGAACTAAGTGCGAGTAAGCTTTCCTATCTGGCAGGGTTTACAAATAGATTTGTATGGCTTTGATATCTTCAAAAGATCTTTTACTGCCCCATTGTTTCTGAGCTTAATTATATGATCAAAATTTAGGTTTCCAAGTATCCACTACATCCCAAAAATCAACACCTAAGGCCATTAGGTATGTTATCATTCTAACCTTCCAAAAGGAAAAATCTGTTCCATCAAATAGAGGAGGCTTATTGGCTGAAGTCCCTTCATGACTTGTCATGTTTAAGCTTACAAATCTACCTTTAAATAAAAGGAACTCGCTCTGATACCAATTGTTGAAATTACTAAGACAACTGAGAGGGGGGGGGTGAATCAGTTGTTACTGTGCTTAAACAATTTTAAGTTAATTAATCCATTTTTAATCTTTATCCAAGTGACCATCAATATTATACAATATATGAACAACATAAATAATGAGCATCACTCACACATAATATATACATAGAGACAGATTTTCATGAGGAAACCCATAAAGGGAGAAAACCTCTTCTTCTTCGAAATGATAGGCAGTCTTTTAAGTTCTGTACATCATCTATAATTGAGCACCAACTCTATGTGAGGCTACTACCTCTTTTTTACAAGCTCCAACTTGTTTGAGAGCACCAACTCTCTGGTTTCTCTAGCACACACTAGAAGGAAGCACCAACTCCCTGAGTGTTCCAGCACCAACTGGATGGAAGTACCAACTTCCAGTCACACAGGCACCAACCTGTATAACATAGAACAAATGTTCTACCTTGAACCACCCTGCCACCCTGGTTTCTCTGGATGAAACTAGATGGAAGCTACAAATCCCTATGTTCGAGCACCCACTTGAACCTCTAAGGACAACAGTCCTCCCTAGAACCTCCCTACCACCCTTATTACAAATAAATGATTAAATAACCAACAACACAGATAAATCAATTCTTACCACTTCTTCACTGTTATGCGATTCTTCTCTGCTACACTATTCTTCTACTTTGTTCATACTTGGCTTGACTTGTTGTCTCTTTCTATCTGTTCTTTCTCTGTCCTTCTCATGATTTTTGATATGTGCACATTCTTCTCTCTTCAACTTTTCTCTTCTTTTCAACTTTTGTTCCTTATCTCTGAGCTTTCTTCACACTGCGCATACTGTAGTTTTACCTTTTTACAGTTCAACTTATTTTTCAGTCAGTACGGCCAACCTTGCATAGTCATCTCATATCTTCTTTTATTCACACATGCCTCAGCAATTGAATCGCTAACCGATCAAGAATCATGAATCATTTTTGCTAATTGAATCGTAACTGATCAATTAACTATTGGGTGAAACACTAGCCCTTCAAACATATTCGAATTCACCTGCACCGTTGGATTACAAGAAACAAAATGTCTTTCGCATTTCATATTTCGGCAATTCACGATTTCGCATGTCGTGAATTCCTGTTGCGAAGCATCTTGACTCTCCAAGTCTCAATCCCCGAAATGGATCCAGATCAATGGTCCACAAAACTTCATAATATGATCCCTTCTTTTCCTAATCGAATGACTGACGGGATTTCGACGTTTTTCCCTTCGAGTCTTCGAGACTCACAATAGTCCCTTTCGACATTTCACGATTTCAACAATTCTTGTGATGATATATCTTGACTCTCCATGTCGCAATCCCCGAAACTCTGAAACTCCATGTCACAATCCCTAAAAATCCATGTCGCAATTTCACATTTCGTCATTTCGCGATTTCTATGGTGAAGTGTTTCAACACTCCAATTCCTGGTAACCGAAACCTACACCAAAAGGTGTTTTTTGCATTTCGACCTTTCGGCATTCTTGTGGTGAAGTGTTTCGACACTCCAACTCCCGGTATTTGGAACTCTGAAATGGAGTTATTTCCCGATCTGCGAAACTCTTTGCTGATGTGCCTGTTTTGGGATTTCGACGTTTCGCATTTCACGACTTCGGGACTCTTGTGATGAAGAGTCTCGATTCTTGACTCCTCCAACTCCCGGTATCCGGAACTCCGAAATGGAGTTATTTCCCAGTTTGCGAAACTCTTTGTTGATGTGCCTGTTTTAGGATTTCGGTGTTTCGCATTTCGCGACTTCAAGATTCCTGTGATGAAGAGTCTCAACTCTGGACTCCTCCAACTCCCGGTATCCAGAACTCTGAAATGGAGTTATTTCCCAGTCTGCGAAACTCTTTGTTGATGTGCTTGTTTCAGGATTTCGGCATTTCGCATTTCGCGACTTCGGGACTCCTGTGATGAAGAGTCTCGACTCTTGACTCCTCCAACTCCCGGTATCCAAAACTCTGAAATGGAGTTATTTCCCAGTCTGCGAAACTCTTTGTTGATGTGCCTATTTTTGCATTTCGGCGTTTTGCATTTCACGACTTCAGGACTCCTGTGATGAAGAGTCTCAACTCTTGACTCCTCCAACACCCGGTATCCGAAACTCCGAAATGGATTTTTTGACAGGCTCTGATCTATCGCATTTCGGGATTTTCTGCCGTGGGTTTCTTCCTTGACTCCTGGAGTTTACGTTTCTGATCTTGCCATGCGATCATCGTTGTGTTGCTGGTATTTCCACTTTCTCTTGTTCATCATTGTCATGCTAAGCTTGCCATCAATGATAAAGAAATACTCTGCCTTATGTCTACCCGTAATAAATATGCCAACATTTGGTCAAGTACTTTGTTGCTGTAATTATGTATCTTTCTCATGTGCACTTTCCTAGTGGTTTTATAGGTCCTACGAAGTCAATGGCCCATTTCTCAAATGCTTGTAGGGTCAGCTGTGGTGCTAGGTGCATTTCATCTCTTGTGGAATGTTTCCCAATTCTTTGGCATACATCACAGTCTCTATAATAGTCTTTATCATCTCTGTGTAAGGTAGGCCACCAAAGGCCATCTCTAAGCACCTTTTGTGTAGTTTATTTCCCTACGTAGTGTCCTCCTGCGATACCTTCATGAGCTTCCACGAGGATCATCGATCATTCTTCCTCCATAACACATCTTCTCAGTATCTCATCAGGTCCCATCTTGTATAGTTGACCAGCTATAAGTGAAAAGTTGGTAGCACGCACTACAATTTGTTTCTTCTGGGGAATTGTATACTGGCTAGGGGCCATTCCTGTTGACAGGAACTAGACTATTTCTGTGAAGTGGTCATCAATATTTCTAATGGCCATCAACTATGCATCCGACAGTGTATCCTCCAAACTAGTGAGCTCTTCTCCATGTTCCAACCTCGACAAGTGGTCAGGACCTTTGTTCATTCAGTCTGGTTTTACTATGATTTCAAAGTCATATTCCTGAAATAGCAGAAGACATATTCATATTCTCCCCCCTAACACTAGCTTGTTGACTAGGTATTTTAGCGCGGAGTGATCAGTAAACATTTCAAAGTGTCCTCCCAACAAGTAGTGGAGAAATTTCTGTAGCGCATACACCATGGCTAACCCCTCTCACTCGGTAGTAGTGTAATTGGTCTCAGTAGTTGATAGCTTCCTGTTGGAAAAGGATAACTAATGGTCAATATCTCCTTCCCCAACTTGTGCTAACATTTCTCCCAAGGCAATAGAAGACGCATCAACATGCACATGAAACTCCTTGCTCCAATCTGGAAAAACCAAAATAGGCACAGTAACCATTTTTTGTTTCAGTGTGTCGAAGCTCTGCTATCACTCTTCTGTCCAACTAAACTGACAGTGTTTCTTCAAAATATTCTCCATGGGTGCTATAATATGGGCATATCCTTTAATAAACTTTCTGGAGTATCTAGTATGTCCCAGCACAGTAAGCAGCTGTTTGACGGAAGTAGGAGGGGGTAGATCAACTATAATGGAAATTTTAGATGGATCGACCAGCAACCCTGCTTGCATACAATATGACCTAACAACACTCCAAATGGTGAGAAGAAGATGCATTTCTTCATATTCAGGGCAATTTGACACTGCCTGCATTTATTCAACATTAGCCTTAGACATTCGATATGATTTTTCAATAAACTAAAAATAGTCCAATCATCAAAGTATGCTTCTACAAATTTATGCAAAAACTCCTTGAATGCTTCGACCACCACCCTGGAAAAGATGGCTGGGGAATTATTCAATCCAAATGGAATCACTGTATACTGATAGGACCCCCATCCTATTGCAAATTTGGTCTTATGGCGATCTTCCTTGGCAATCTGGATCTTATGATATCCTGAGAATCCATCTATAAAAGAGTATACTTCATGGCCTCCCACATTATCTAACACTTCGTCAGTGAATGGCTTAGGGAAGGGGTCATGCAAATAGGAATCATTCATCCTTTTAAGATCTACATAGATCCTAATCTCTCCTATCTTATTTTCTTGCGCCACCATAGGGATAATCCACTCTGACTCTTCCATAGGTTCTATAATCCTAGCTTCCAACATTCTGTCGAGCTCAATCTTTGCTTTCTCCTTATATTTAGGGTTCAATCTGTAGAGCCTCTGTTTGAATAGTCTTGCATTTGGTTTCAAATGGATCTTCATCTCTCCCATAGGCCCTTTAATGCCCTTCAAATCAGTGAACTTGGTTGGAAACAAGTCCTGATATTCATGCAGTAATTTTGTAATCTTGTCAATGGTGGCAACATTCCAATAATATCCAACATTTGCAAGCTTCAGTGTCTGTTCTGTTCCAATATTGACTTTATTAATCTTGATTGGTTGTCCAATGAATGGTAACTCAACTCCTGGTCCTTCCACATCTATTTGGCCTTCTGTTTCGACTATGTTCACCTTTCTTGGATCATCGTCTTCATCAGCATTGATGTTGTAACAACCTTGTAGTTTTTGGAGAGGCGTAGTCCATTCGTCCTCTTCTTTCTCCAAAGGGAAGTTAGATGCCTCCTCTAATACTTTCTGTCTTACAATTTGCAATGTTTGATCTACTAAAGGATATTGACATTCAAATAAGAAGGTGGTTACAAAATTATGAGTCATACCTTCCCAATCTGTAGTGATGAGGCGCAACTCTGCTTGAAGGTACCAATTGATAGGTGTCGTTTCCAACGTGTTAATGAATTTGTGCACCCACTTCTCTTGAGGAATGTTTCTCCAGGCTTCTTTGCAGCTTCGAACATCATCCTTTGGGTAGCTTCGACCTGTGTATCAAATTTTACATCCTTCTACTTGTGCTGAGAACCGCGTTGTCATCAAGGTACGACATTGTACCCATTATGTAATGTTGTTTTTGTGTGTTCCCCACCATCTTGTTGCGGTTGCTTTCAGGGCCTCATCCATCGCCATAAATCTTTGTTGCATTGGTACACTTTCTTCAAAGTCCGACAAGAAGGTTTCTAAAGGATTTAGACCATCAAAGGTGGCTAAGTGACTTACTGTTGTGCTGATCTAGTGAACTTCTCTGGTTAATCTAGCACATCTTCTTGTAGATAATTCATACATTTTATTCTGTCAGTTTTCCAGTGCTTCTTCTAAGTCTGATGAACATGTTCTATCACTTCTCCAACTTATGTTTCCATCAGTCGTAGGATTAATGTAATCTTGTTGTTTGGCTATTAATTTGTATATGTTTTCCAGTTCATATGCACGGTCTTATTCTCTGATGGGTTCTGTGTATCGCTGACCTTCATCTGGATCTAAGGGTGCAATGACCCTAAGGCCATCTCTTTCAAACATTATACATATTTTCTTTAAATCAACCACAGTGGAGTTATTGAAATCCCAATCAGTTCCTAACATCGTAGGGTAAGGACAACTATCATCAACTATCTCAAAATCTGCAAACATTCTTACTCCGTCAATGTCCATAGGGACATGTTCCAATCATCCAAAGGGGCTGACATCTTGTTGATTAGGCATCTTGATCCTGATAGGGGAATAGATCAAATTCGGTTTCCCCATCAGTTCCCAAGTTTGCTTCGTCATGACATTGACCTCCGACCCTAAGTCGAGGACCACATAGTCTATATCATATTCACATATTTGAGAATTCAAGTGTAATTCCTTATTTTTCCTTCTCTTCTTAGCGATTTGGTGTACTTCCCTATTCAGTAGGGGGTCTATCTTTCCTAGTTCATACTAAATTTTGTAGTTCTTGTACAATTCTCTCATCCTGAATCAACTTAATACAAGTATATAAAAATTACATGAGCTTTCTTACCTCTTTTCCTTCTCTTGGAGAAGTAGACTGATCAAATGCTCGAGGAATTCCATATTCCCTTACTTTTGGCCATGTTTTTGATGAAGAGCCTTGGTCTCCTTTGAACCCTTTTCTCGCCTCCTCAAATATTTGTCTTTCTTTCTTTGCATCAAAAGTTTGGGTCTTCTTTTCAACTTTCCTGATTCCTGAGTCTTTTGTAGCCTTTCCTTGGATCAATCTGTCTTCTCTTATAACAACACCTCCTCTAGTGATAACAGTGACTATGGGGTCTTCTCCACGAGGTTCAGAGTATATCAGTTTCACTTATGGGTTCTACTGAGGTCCTCGTCTTTTCTGAATCTTGGCCAACAATGTTGGGCATTCCTCGATAACATGCTTGAAGGAGTTGCAATAGATGCAAGTAGTGCAAGGGTTCTGACAGTCCCTTGTGAGGTGTCCTAGGTGTGCATAGTTATAACAGATGATCTATCCTCAACCTTGACCCATACCTCCTCCTTGTCCTCATCCTCTGAATCCACCACGAGGATTGAAGTTTCCTCTCCCAGGGGAGTTATATTACATAGTGTTTCCTTCTTGTTGTACTTCGCCTTGAATTTTGTATACGTCTCTTGACATTTCATGCATGAGATTGTAATCCCTACAATCCCTATCATCATGTCCCATGGACTTACAGAATGTGAAATACAAGTTTGGAGGAGTTTGAACATACTTTTGCATGTAATAGCACTCACGAGGGTGATGTCTATTTTGGCATACCTGACACCAAGGTAAGGTGACTTGCTTCAAAGGGCTCAGAGCTCCAAAGGCCAAGTATTCATGGAATAAGGGATAGTGCTCCTTTTCATGGACTTTCGATCTGCATCTAACACACCAGATGTCTTCTCTTTTATCTTTTCCCTTGTCTTTCTTCATATCTTTGACTTGCAGGGACAGACTAGTTAGCTGAGTCAAGATCTGACTCATACCTGAGCTAGATTCTTCCATAGGGGCTGATTCTAACTTCATGGCGATCTCCAGTGCTTCAGCCTGTGAAGCAATCTTCTATTGCATAAGAGGAAATTTGATGTGTGGTAAGAGGGCAGAAATGAACCACTCTTTGTTCTACTCATCTAGGATCTAAAAAGTCAGTCGGCCTGTTAAGGTCTTGAATCTTTGATCGAATTCCCACACAGGTTCAACTACCTTCTTCTTTATCTCTTTCAGCTCAGTAATACATTGTGACATTGTAATGCATTCTTTATCTCATTCAGCAGTTTAGGTTGTGCAATTCCTTGGACAAGATTCATGTACCAACTCAGTGCGCGGTCCCTTAGGGTAGTACTAAACTGGGTTCTTTTAACAGCCTCATCAGTGACATTCTTAATATTCCATACAACTTCACATAGGAACTAGTGTTGATCAAGGTCTTCAGACCCATCTCCCCTAAAGATAGGGAGTCTCATCTCATTTGCCATAGGTCTTCCTAGGTTTCCTAGCTTTCCTATCTAAGTATATTCTGAACTGCTAGTAATAGTACTCTAAGGACTCTGGTGACTCTAACTATTCAGATTGCTTAGTTCTGTTGAAACAACAGAGGGATTAATAGTACTTACTTCAGTAGTATGTGTAGTTCCTGAAGTTTTTGGCTCGTCCCAATGAGGTTCTTCAACTTTCTCTTCCTCTGCCCTAGCGGGTTCTTAATTCTCTTTATTCGTCAGGTCTGCCTCTTCTCCACTATAAAATCCCTTGTCCCTGTAGCTCTCCTTGAACAAGTTTGGAAGATGAAATTCTCTGAACACTCTTCCATTGCACGTATGTCCAGCCTCTGTGTCGTTGTCGCGTCTGAATTCCTGAACATTATCTTTTTCAAATCCGACCAATCTATTGTATATTCAAGATGTTCTTCTCATGTAATAGCATCTTGATCCTCAACTTCAGAAAATGTAAAATTTTTCCTCTGGGTCCCTTGAAGAAATATCTCTCGGCTTGGCTATATGACTCTACTATGTCAACAACAAAATCTGTGATGTACCCTCCAATGGTGCTATCAAACCAGTGATCTACTTCTCTTGACACGACGTTATCAACTCTCATGACCTTCTTCATCAATGTCGACATCCAAACTACAGGAGGTCTAGATCTGATCTCAAACTGGGTATTTTCTAACCTAGCTAACCACTCATATAGCTCCTGATGGATTCTTCCAAAGAAAATCTCATGTATATCAGTAAAGATATATCTCTCCAACCAATCCTCTATACTAAGATTAGGGTTCTTGTTCTAGGCTTCAACAAAGTCCTTCTCTTGATCCTCTATCCACTTATGAATCTCTGTCTTTGATGGGAACCACCTTGACATTCCCTCAAGAATATTCCTATCCCGACAACGAAACTATTTGTTGGCACAGGGGCAGACCTAGGGTTCATCTCCAAGAGCACACCAATAAGCCCTAACTATTGGCCCTTTCGGTTTCACCTGGGAAGAAGATGCAGTCTCACCCGAAGAAGCTATGGCAGGGTTGCATGACAGAGATGTCTACAACCAAGGGAACGATCAAGTGGATCCAACACTAGAAAAATACAACATGCATATATCACTTATTATCTTAGATCTATTCCACATATATTATCAGATCTATCATAGTAATGTAATAATAGTGTATCAAATGACAAGAACAGAGAATCAATCATACATAACCAAAAATATACGTGGTTCACCCTCTCTCTAGGGCTACGTCCACAGAACTGTGCTTTATAATGTATTAAGATGAAGCATACAGTTCTTGTCTGCGCTCTTAGCTGGTAGATATTCTTTCTTCTTCTCTCTATCTCTCCCCTCCCTGCACACCCAACTTCAGGGTTGCTCTTTGCACCCAACTGAAGATCTTACAATATAGAAGGCTCTCTTACTCAACACTTCTCTCTCACCCGATATTACTCACTCAATCACACAATAACAATAGTAACAACAACGAAAACTACTAGATCGAACCACTTTCCCTCATGTAGGTTCTTATTTATACATTAAAATCACTCATCGACATCCTTAGGCTGAAACCTAGGTGTCAAAACCCTAGATACCAAAACCCTAGGTGTCTAAAATCCTAGGTCAACTTGACCCGTGTTTTCAAGGCTTCGCCAGCCTGCCTTTCCTTCCTTCTCGTGCGATGCTCCAAAGCATCTAATGGTGTCTTTTTCCTCTTGCCGAGTTGTCCATGACCCTTCTTTATTGCTGATCTTTCATCCTCAATATCCTCATCCAACGACTTTCTTTCTCGGACTTTGCTCTGCCTTTTCCTCTCTTTGCTCACTTCGACCCAGTAATAGTCACTGTGTCTTCTACGCAATTTGCATTTTTCCTTTTCTTCCTTGTTATTTGCTTATTTCCATAACAAAGGGCCAACAATGGGGATTGTGGTTAGGTCCTTTTCCTTATTCATCATCATCATCATTAATAATTCATCTACTTCTATGATTCATTCATTTTTAAACCCATGCATGCATGTTGTTATAACTAGTTTTAACCATTCTTCCTTGAGCTAATGCTTAACAGAATAGTAAAAGTATTTATTAACAATAACATATGACACAATGTTTTACCATGGTTCACCCCCTCCCAGGGCTATGTCCACAAATATATTGTTTCTTTGCTCTTTTATTTATTCTGCTACAAAATATGCGCTGCACACATTAAATATTCAATATTACAATAAAAATGAGGGTAAGTACCCTCTGGGAGGCTGAATAGATCACACCAGAATCCTAAACCTATGACCTAACTCTAAAAACTAGATTATTCATTTCTACCACCAGAACCATAACAAAAATCACTACAATCAATAGCTTCTAAACCCTAACAACATCCAACAATAACCAAGTGACCTTCAATAATCAACCGACTGAACTCAACCTAGACCTCCTAGGTCCTTATTTATACTACTCTACTGGCTTATAGTTGTTACAATATTTATAAAAATCCCTAACCCTAGCATAGTTACGCCTGTCTACATGCGTTCCATGTTTCTTTTTCCTTATTTTTCTTCATGCTTCTTTCTGTTATGAACATAATATATAATAATAAATATAAATACATTATAATAGTTAATGAATAATTAGTGAAGAGACACCTTCCCAATGAAAGCTCACGTATCTTCATGGAAGGGCGCCCATGCATGGGTATATAAGGCCCTCATTCTTATTGTATCTCATCATCTCATATTCATAGACATTATTATTTAATATATTATCTTTTATGGATTATAACATGTTGTCTTACCTACATTGGGTATTTACCTGGTGAACCAACTTGGTTCACCATAGTGGTATCAGAGCTTCGTCTCAATCCAAATTTTGGCCACAAATAGATTTTATCTAAAATTAGGTCTTTGACCTCATATTGGCCATTGACCATTTATAAATCAAATATTCTACACATTCCAGCGAAAGTAANAAAAAAAGAGGAGAAGAAAAAAACAAAAGAAAAGGTTTTCTTAAGGCGCACCTGAAGAAATATAAGTGCACACCAAGAAGTTTGAAGGAAATATTCCAGATTTGGCATTAGTTAAGTTAATTGTCATTTAAAAAGTGAGAAAAAGTAATCTAAGAGAAAAAGTTTTAAAGAAGAGGAAAAGTGAATATTTTATTTTACCTTTGGAGATTTACCATCCCATGGTTTTCGAAAACCATTGGCCCATGGTATTTCATACCATATATAATATATATGTGTCTGTGTATTTACCTTTAAAAAAGTATTTCACAAAACTTAGGGTCACGTTTGTTGAGCCCTAATTGCCACTAACAAATAGTCAAGAGTATAAAATATAATTTTATTATAAGTCAAAACATAAGGTACTTTGTATAAAGTATAAGAAGATTATATATATATATATATATATATATATATATATATATATATATATTGAAAAATAATAAGTGAACTATGACATCTACAAAGAATACATTTTCGACAAAATGTCCCTATTGTGCAAAAGAGGAAGAGTATGAAAGGGGCCTTATGAATGGAGCATTCCCTTGTCCATATTGTAAAAATCTTTTTATTTTAGTATAAAATCAAGGTGACACCCATTGGGAAGTGAAAATATAAGAATTAGAAAACCAATTAATTCATTATCAACAACACAACAAAAATTTACAATTTTAAGTTGGGTTGGAGCAAATGCTAAAAAAACAAGAAGAGAGACAAAAACAAAATCTTGAGGGAAAATTACAGGAAAAAGACAAAGACATTTCTTACTTAAAATACCATAACCAAAATTTATTGGTACAACTCAATGAGTCAAAAGATAAGACGCATAGGGATCAAAAGTTAGAGCAAGCTAATCACGATCTCATTAAGAAATTATCAGAAAAGGATGAAGCTAATTGTCGCTTAAAAATCCATAATCAAAGTTTAATTACCTAGATTAAGAAGATACATAGTGATAAGAAGGTGGTAGAGGACAAGTTAGAACAACTTATCAATAAATAATCATTGGTAGATAAAGAGACAATCACTGAACCCATGGAACTACAAAAGTATTCAAATGGAAAAGACCTGATGGTGGATAGAGAAATTAATACAGACCCAGTCAACCTTACATCTCAAAATGATTAAGTTGATGTAAAGATTTATTCACATGTCAAAGTAGAAAAAATCCATGAATATGAATAAGACTCAACTCCAAGTGTTAAAAAAGAAGAATCTACAAGTACACAAAGTAAATATTAAGTTGCAAGGATGACTTATAGACATCGTAATGACAAAAATCGATACTTCAACCAATCAATGTATATGTTAGCACTCTGTAAATTTTGTCCGGATGAATAGACAAACAAAAGGGGTAACTATTTCAACCATATTTAGAGCCAAAGCACTATCCTTCTCAACTCATAGAGGGATCTCTCGTGTTACTTGATATTTATTTAATGAACAGTGGCTAGATTTGGTTTGTTTTGGGGGTTTTTTATAAAATTGTCGAAGAAATGGAGATGACATTTGGGCTATGGAGTCAAGAATGAACAACGCATTGACAAATGATGGAAACTATCAAGAGGAAAAAGGCTAAATGAGGCGATGAGTCTAAGTTTAACTTTGAAATTTGCATGGCATCAGAGGAAAAAGAAACATATAACTGCATCCGAGCATATTAAAATGAATTCTGAATTAGTTAAGAAGAAATAAACACAATCTAAATTGCTAAGCCAAGAGCATCGTGAGATGAATTATGGGCCTTTGATTCTCCAATTTAAACAAACGAAAGTGTAAATGAAAATAAAAGATCACAGGAATTACACACTATGAAAGAAGACATAACTCATATCACAACCAATTAGAATCTTTTCATAAACAACTCAAAAATTCCTTCTGCATTTGTATATTCATTCTAGCTCTAGAGTTTTACAAAGTCCTCCTGCTCAGAGGGCAGGCTCCTCTTTTTTCTTCATGCTTTCTATATCCTCAGGATGATATATATAGAGGATTTATTGTGGGATTCAAAATGATTAAACTCCCCCATAGTTCTAAAGATAGAGGTCAGTTACAAAAAGAGTAAAGTATAACGACAATTTTCCTACATTACAGGGATCATTACAAACAGGTCTGATATATTTGATATTTTTATTTGAACGCCATATGTCCAAAATTTTCTGAAACATACTCAATTCTACTTGATAATTCATTCCAGCTTGGCGATTTCTTCCCTTAGCATGCTCAACCAGACTGGTTGATTTTCCCCAACGCTTTCAACCGCTTCAGTTCTGATTTCCGCCTTCTGTCGTTTGCTCCACCTCTTCTTCACCGCTCGCTTGTAGAGTCCATCCACGTGTCCGTTGAAGATTAGATCCCTCATGACGGGATTTAGTCTGACCTCTGATTCTGGTTCTGTTGTAGGGTCAGTATGGAATTTGGTTGCTAAAATCTGTGTAATCAACCTTTCTTCCTTACTTGTCGATAAAATTGCCATGTTAGTTGAAAACCCTGTTTCAATGGATATTGTTTGATTGGCCTTGTCCATGTCTTCCAATTTTATAGAGAACGCGATTTTTGTTTTCCTTAACTCTACAGAAATCCAGAAGTCGATTCAGTTTGGGATTACTCTACTTATGAATGAGACGATGATTGCCCGAAACAAAATAACGCCACCCATATTTTGAAGATCGATAGTCATCGAGTTCTAGTCATGAATTATTGGTAGGATTACTTGCAGCTATGTTGGTTTGTCACGCTTTACCAATCTATTTCAAATGATGAGCCTTTGAGTTAGTTATCTGGCGGTGTTCACTTGGCATTGCACGGACGTGAAGTGAGGTGATTTGACCAGCCGTCACCCTCCCCCACACGAATTGTTGATTTGACGTATTAGAACATGTGACATCGGGGATTTTGGGAAAATGGTTTTAGGTAGACCGATTTTCATCCTAATGTACCTTGTAGGGCACCACGTGTCCACAAATGAAACCACGATAGTTTTCCCTGACCCGCCTTCGAATAGTTATCTTTTGCGTTTATTCATTCTCTGATATGTGCCTTAGCCATTGATCAGGGTTGCTTCAAGATCATTGGTCCGCTGAGTACTACCTCTCGCGACTCCACTATATTTGTCTGCATGCCGCCACATATGACCGAGACCTCCAAATCGCGTCATGTCTCTACATTGCTAAATCTGAAACTTGACTTTCACGTGTAATTGTTATGGTGATAACATAGGGTCCAACTGGGGATACTATCCACCCTGTGAGGTAGCAAAGAACTACAGACCTGGTGCCTTCTTCATTGGGTCGCTTTCAAAACATGTGTGTGTATCTGGTTACGTCCTGGACACTAAACAACAAAATTTTAAAACCGGGTTGTTCTCAACTGGATACTGAAAAAAATACTGCTAGAATCTAACTGTACATACTGCTGAAAATTTAAAGAAATGCTTGACCAACAAGCTTATTCACACACTCCTACCTACCCTAACTATTGAAAAGGACTGTCAATCAAGTGAAATCATAATTCCAATGCATCCATGACAACATTCTATCCACTGTTCATTTTCTTTGCACTTGTTTGTTCCAAATATTTTCTGTTGATTCATTCAAAATTTCATTCATAAATTCAAGTCTCAAAAAATCAAGGACACTTAGACTCTTTACTTCCTCCAATAAGATTGCAAATGGATCTTCTAAAATATGCAAAAAACAATTATCGTGCTTCACTCCTTCCACTGCACTTTTTTTTTTAGGTGATTCAATTTGTTGATTTCTATTGAGAAACTGGCAAATTTGTCGAGAAGTCTGGTAGTAAGAACTTTTTGAGTTATAAGGAAACCATGGCGGGAGAACATTGTCTGATGTAAAAAGATTTATATTTGATACAAACATTGATTCGTTACTTTCTTTATCCTTAAGCTTGCAATCCACTATTATTTGTATCTTCTAATTGTAAACCCTTTCTATATATTGTGTCTTGGAGTTATGAATCATATGAAAGGATGTTTCCTTTTCAGGAGCCAAGACAGAAGAGAAAACTTCCTTTACAATTGTTTTTTCACTGCTTAGAGTCTCTATAGATGCATTTTTAGAATCTTCATCCATGTCTAGGCCTCTTAGAAATAAGACAACCACATCATTTTTGAGGGAAGAAAGGAAACTCTAAAACACTTGGTCTTGCTAAAAATATTATTGAATATCTATGTTAGTTTCAGGAGAAGTAAAATAACCTTTAACAACAATTTCTCGATCAACTTCTTCTTCCTTTTTGATTCGATGGTTAAGCACAGTTTTCAAACCCGAATTGGAATATTCTTCCAAGTAATCGGCTACATGATCATCTAATGCATGTGGGTGTTGTTGGTATTCATTACTGATAACAAAAACAGTGCCACTGTGAATGCAGTCAGACTTCCATGTTTCGTTTGTCCTCTCATGATTTTCTTTCAACCGTTCAAAGGAGGAAAAACATAAAGGAAGATAGTTTTCATATGTAAGTCCACTTCCTTCTTCATATTCGACATCATGCTTGGATGATTTCTTATTTGAAACATTACAAATATTTTGTTTCAACAGTTCGAAAGAGGAAAAACACAATGGCAAGGTTTTCTTACTTGATTCAAAACTTTCTTCAATTTATTCACTGTTGTTATAGGCACATTTTTTGATTTCTTTGGATTGTTGAACATGATCATTTTCAGCTTTATCTTCGACCAACAACTGCACTTTTGAGATGACAAGATTTTCTATACAACAAGTAATAGGGTCATCAAAGACGTGAGAAGAGTACTGTAATATATTTTCAATTTGTCTCGTTGGTTTAGTGTGATTTTTCATCAGCACCAATTCGTTTGCCTTAATAATGATCTTAGAATTCTCTTTAAACAATTTTAACTGTAGCAAAGCATAAAGGTAGAGAAATCTCTTCTGCTGATCCAATATTTTTCTCTTTGTAATTGTGATACATAGGTTGATTTATCCCATTGTATTGCTAAAAAGAAACGTCTTCAACATCACAATCATCCTCATATTTTTCATATATAGGAAAACCAACAACATATGCGATGTCGTCTAACAAGAACAAACTTGGAACATCAATTTGTTCTTCAACAAACTGATTTGCAAACTCATCCTCTTGACTGTCTACAAAAGAATACATAAAATAATCACCCCCCTGCTTATCATGGGATGGATCAAAAGCTAAATCAACACCTCCTCTTTCAATAAGTGGAATATAATTTTTAGCAAAATCATAAGCATTGGAAACTCCAAGAGGACCTATGATATTGTCAATTCTATGCTCAAGATTCCAATCAAGTATTTTATGTTCATATTCACTTTCATGTTCTTGAGAATTCAACCCCTCATTTTGGATCTGTTTACATGCTTAGATGTTGTGTTGAATGTCCTGAGCATCATTAAGCATTTGTTGTAAGGACTTAGGTATTCTTTCCATCATGAGGAAAGACAAATATGGATGAAGACTAATTGCATAATGGAGCATGGCAGCAAATTCAATGGGTTGAATTTCTTTAGGCAATTTGTAGTAAGTACTGGAAAACCTTCTACTGATTATAGAGATAGTTTTATTGCTCTGCCTTTCCAAGGCATAGAACTCTATAAGTTGTAACTCCGAAGATTTCTTCTTTCCCCAAAACTTTAAAAAAACATTTTTCAACTCCTCCCATGAGCCAATTGTCTTTGGATGCAAATGTTTAAACCAGTCTTTGGTGTCCCCTTTCAAGGATTGAGAGAAGGCCCTCATATAAACATCATCATGGTTGATCTCAAACAAATCTACAAAATTCTCAAATCCTTGGATGTGATTTTCAGATGAGATGCCATCAGGTTCCCCATCAAACATAGGTATATACTGATAGTTCTTTGGAGGGAAATCATGGAGGAATTGAGGTATATTCAAGGGTATGTATATATGTTGGATCTTGGAGGATGTTGGACCAAGTATAGGAGGAGAAATATCATCCTTGGCTTCATCGGGCTGATCAACTTGGTCATGGTCATCACATGACCCAGATGGAATTTTTTTATCAAGATCAGTGATACAGTGAGGATATGCATGTACAACTTTAAGAGGAGAATATAAAATTTCAAAATTATCATGATCATCATTAGAATGCATTAGGTAAATAAAAATTTGTTTGGCATGTTCAAGGAAGGAGCAGAGGTAACTTATAACAAATAGTAAAATGCTTTGGAGGAGATCCCATTTTAAGTACCTGTTTTCTTCCATGATTCCTTTTCATACCTATGTCAAGGTATCTCATCTTCCAATGGAGTCTCTGAATTACATTTGAAGCTTGAGTGGAGTCACCAATAATTTTTTGGAAGATGGATTCTGTATTGAGAGTGGATTCGCCATTGAAAATTTAAATATTTGGATTCTTCTACCAGTGGAATCACCTTCAAACTGATTTTTTGATGTGTGGAGTCGCCAGAGTAGGAATACAACAAATATGTGTCTAAGTGTTTGCTACTCTTGGACCTTAGAACTCAGCCATGTTCTTTCCCGGGGAAAATTTTTCAATTTCGTCCCCGACAACAACGCCAGAATGTTAGCACTCTGTAAATTTTGTCCGGCTGAATAGACAAACAACAGAGATAACTATTTCAACCAGATTTAGAGCCAAAGAACTAGCCTGCTCAAATCAGAGAGGGATCTCTCGTGTCACTTGATATTTCTTTAATGAACAGTGGCTAGATTCGATTTGTTTTGGGGGGGTTTTATAAAATTGTTGAAGAAATGGAGATGACATTTGGGCTATAGATTCAGGAGTGAACAATGCATTGACAAATCATGGAAACTTTCAAGAGGAAAAAGGATAAATGAGGCGATGAGTCTGAGTTTAACTTTGAAATTTTCATGGAATCAGAAGAAAAAGAAACATATAACTGCATCCGAGCATATTAAAATGAATTCTGAATTAGTTAAGAAGAAATGCACACAGTCTAAATTGCTAAGCCAAGCGCATCGTGAGATGAATTCTGGGCCTTTGATTATCCAATTTAAACAGACGAAAGTGTAAATGAAAATAAAAGATCACATGAATTACACACTATGAAAGAAGACAAAACTCATATCACAGCCAATTAGAATCTTTTTGTAAATAGCTCGAAAATTCACTTCTGCATTTGTATATTCATTCTAGCTCTAGAGTTTTACAAAGTCCTCCTGCTCAAAGGGAAGGCTCTTTTTTTTTCATGCTTTCTATATCCTCGGGATGATATATATATAGGATTTACTGTGGGATTCAAAACGATTAAAATTCCCCATAGTTCTAAAGATAGATGTCAGTTACAAAAAGAGTAAAGTATAACGACAATTTTCCTACATTACAGGGATCGTTACAAACATTTCTGATATATCTGAGATTTTTATTTGAACGCCATATGTCCAAAATTTTCTAGAACGTACTCAATTGTACTTGAGAATTCATTCTAGCTTGGCAATTTCTTCCCTTAGCGTGCTCAACCAGACTGGTTGATTTTCCCCAACGCTTTCAATCGCTTCGGTTCTGATTTCTTCCTTCTGTTGTTTTCTCCGCCTTTTCTTCACCGCTCGCTTGTAGAGTCCATCCATCTGTCCATTGATGATTAGATCCCTCATGACAGGATTTAGTCTGACCTTTGATTATGGTTCTATCGTAGGGTCAATAGGGAATTTGGTTGCTAAAATCTGTGCAATCAACCTTTCTTCCTTACTCGTCGATAAACTTGCCATGTTAGTTGAAAACCTTGTTTCAATGGATATTGTTTGATTGGCCTTGTCCATGTCTTCCAATTTTACAGAGAACACGATTTTTGTTTTCCTTAACTCTACAAAAATCTAGAAGTCGGTCCAGTTTGCGATTACTCTACTTATGAATGAGACGATGATTTCCCAGAACAGAATAACGCCACCCATATTTTGAAGATCGATAGTCATCGAGTTCTAGTCATGAATTACTGGCAGGATTACTTGTAGGTACGTTGGTTTGTCACGCCTTACCAATCTATTTCGAATGATGAGCCTTTGAATTAGTTATCTAGCGACATTCACCTGGCATTGCACGGACGTGAAGTGAGGTGATTTGACCAGCTGTCACCGTTCCCCACATGAATTGTTGATTTGACGTATTAGAACATGTGACATCAGGGCTTTTGGGAAAATGATTTTATGCAGACTGCTTTTCGCCCTGATGTACCTTTGAGGGTGCCACGCATCCATGGATGAAACCACGATATTTTTCCCCGGTACACCTTCGAATAATTATCTTCCGCGCTGCTTCATTCTCCAATATGTGCCTTAGTCGTTGATCCTGGCTTCTTCAAGATCGATGGTCCGTCGAGTCCTACCTCTCGTGCCTACGCTATATTTGTCCACATGTTGCCACATATGATCAGGACCTCCAAATCACGTCATGTCTCTACATCGCTAAATCTAAAACTTGGCTTTCATGTATAATTGTTATGGTGATAACAATATCCATAGAAGCAAATGACAAATATGTCAAAAAGTATTACCTCGATTACAAATGATGCACAAGGTAGAAGTTATCAGGGGAGTCAAAATACATCAAATTGTCTACAAGAACCCCATAAAAGCCCCATTGCGTAGAAGATCAATTTAAGGTGGGAAAATCCCTTACAATTCAACAGTTCTACGCAGCGCTTAGAAGATCCTATCGTTTCAAGCCCTCAATCATCACTAATTCAACAATAAAGAATGAGGAGACAATATTACAAGCCAGAGCAAGAGATAAGTCTTCCATAGGTATGCTTTTAGGACAAAGCATTTTTAATGGGAAGGCAATGTTATGAACATAATATATAATAATAAATATAAATACATTATAATAGTTAATGAATAATTAATGAAGAGACACCTTCCCAATGAAAGGTCACATCTCTTCATGGAAGGGAACCCCTATGTGGGTATATAAGGCCCTCATTCTTATTGTATATCATCATCTCATATTCATATACATAATTATTTTATATATTATCCTTTATGGATTATAACCTATTGTATTACATACATTGGCTATTCACCTACTGAACTAGTTGGTTCCCCACACTTTCATGCCTCCTAAGGTGTGCGCTTCCAAAAATAGATCTTTTCCTCAAAATTAAGTCTGCGCCCAAAATAGATCTTTCTCCCACAGTAGTCTTGTGCCAAAAGGCCCCCAAAAATGATATGTGGCTCTTCTAGAGCCACTCAGGTGGTGTGCGCTCCCTGTACAACCTTCTCCAAACTATGGAACTTCTTTGCTAGTTCCTTGCCTTTTTATTTCACCTGCGTAAATTTATTTGTTAGTGCCTCGACCATGTGTGATGTTATCTTTTCTTGTAGCAATGTTGTTCTCTCTGAATGTTTCTGCGCCATCCTTGTCTTCTCTTCCTCCAGCTCCGCAATTATATATGTTGTTTGTTCCCAGAGGGGATCCAAATGGGCATGTCTTGCTTTCTTATTGATCTGCAGGGTATTCATCTCCTATGTTCCATTCACGCATTCAATAATGTTCATGGTTTTCCATCACTACTTCAATTCATGCATTGCAGCATTGATTTTACCCTCTTGTTGGTCCAACTGTTGGACCTTTTCATACTCTTCCAAAGTGGTCCAAATATGCACATTTATGTCAAACAATTCTATGGCTTCCTTTGCTTCCCTTACCATTTCCTCTATTTGGAGTGTCGTTTGATGTTCTCTTTTCTCTCAAACCTCAGGAGGAGTGGTAGGATTAAGTTTTTCTTTCAAATCCTCGATCTCCAACCTATATCCTTCAATCCTCTATGCAATGATCTTTATCTTTTCATATATGCTCCTATTCAATGCTTGCACACTATTTGGAATATGGTCATGCACCGCTGTTAGCCCCAGCTCTAGCTTGTCAGCGCATTATTTTTCCTCCTCCTTCTCCAAGGTCCACTGGTCGCATATGATCTGTAACATCTCTATGACCCCCCTACCAAACTCCAATTTGGTGCCATCCGCACCGAATTTGGATTGTACTTCATGCATTATACTAGCCTGGAGTCTGTATAGTGCTTTTGTGGGTATCTACACCATCACTACCTCAAAGTGGTCAATGTCCCCCATCAATTTCTGCATGGTCTCTTGTTCAATTATGACCAACTTCTGTATGAGCGTGAATGTATCCCTTCCATGCACTACTATCTGAACTATCTCATCTCTTTCTTTCTGCGTAGGGGGTCACTGTGTCTTTTCATGTTGTTGTGTTGTGGTCAGTGGTACTGCCTGAATCTGTAACTGTTGTATGGTTTCATGGACTTATATGATTTTGGCCATGATATCTTCTCTCTGTGCTTCTACAGTGTGGGCCACCTCTTCCCCCCTATCCTAGACTTTTTCTGCCATGAACTCAAGATCATCCTCTGTCAGGGAGATGACTGGGTCCACCTTAGTGTACTTCATATTTTTACACATTTCCTCCATCTATGTTGCGGTTCTTTTTTCCTGTGAGGTTTTTTCCCCACTCATCATCGCTTGTACCATTTCCTCTCTAGCTTGATATGTGTCCCCCTTCTTGGCATCCTGTTGAATGTCTACCCTAGGCATCATTGTTTTCCTCCTTGGTCTCTTTGGAACTGTTATGCTTCCCAACGTCTGAGTGTGCACCACATATTTCCTAGTGTTAGCAGCTAGGTTATTTGTCTTTGTTGAAGGAACTGCTTCAGATTTCCCCTTAGATTTGGTTGATTTCATTGTGGCTGACCTTGTTGTTGTTTTTTCTACTGGAATCTTCCACTGTGCATTTCAGTCTTTGATTATCCAATCAATCTCCTCCTCATGACATAGTATTGCATCTCCAACCATTCCTTCTTTGGATCCCTTGTGGCCTGGATCCACATATGGTGCTTGGATGCCTTAAACCTATATATCCCTTCAGTTTCCTAGACCACTTCCACAAGAATGCACTACACATTGGATGTGCATTGTTGTATCTCTTCTAGCATCATAGCGAACACCCTTTTATTCACTTGCTGATTTTTGTTGTCCTTGGCCTTCCAAAGGGATTCCTATGTGGCTGTGTAACACTTCCCCTTCCTATCCAAAAAGACTGAAAATTTTGTCTTCTTCCATCCTACCTAAGTTATAAGGATATGAGCCAAGAAAAATGAAACTCAGTTCCATTATCTTGTGCATCTCTGCAGTTGATCAATAATTGGTTCAGGAGGTAAGGCACCCAACTAAACATTAATCCCTTTGCGCATTGTGT
This sequence comes from Picea engelmannii, assembly GCA_009831015.1. Taxonomy (NCBI): domain Eukaryota; kingdom Viridiplantae; phylum Streptophyta; class Pinopsida; order Pinales; family Pinaceae; genus Picea; species Picea engelmannii. The sequence goes on from ML781716.1 coordinate 235,039, forward strand.
GACGACTGTGATGACTCCTGCTGGAGCCTCTTCTTTTATTCACTTCCTTAGTATCTTGCAAGCCTTGATATTTCTGGAAAATCTTGTCACATTATCGTTGATATCTCTAAGAACAATACCCTTGTTCCCTCTATTGGTACCAAATTGTGCCTTGACTAGCTCGACGATCTCCTTCTCATGTGCTTTTTTTTCCAGGTATTCCTTTGGTTGTGCACCCACTGTGACTAATCCTGTAATTTTGGTGATCAATGCCACATCAAGCTATACTGGCCTATCCATCCAAAGAATTCCACCATGTACCTGGGCTAGCAATTGTTTGACGCAAAGACAAACATTTTTACTGTGCCCAAAGTGCGGTATGTCTAGGACATTCATGATCCTAGAGTTGTAGAGCATTGATATCCATTGCCTGGGCTCCATGATTGGTTTGCCTAGGGGTCCAATTTCCCCTATGTTTTCTAAGTAGGCCTCCTTGTCCAAGTCTTGGAATTTTTTACCTTGCACATATCGTGCTCCGAGTACCTTAGTTTAGGTACTTTTCCGATAATGTCCTCCATGATGACCACTGCATCTAGGAGGTAGGGAAGTGTAATTTATGCGGCATCCTGCACCTTTAGTTTTTTCTCGACGCCATATGGGCCTGCTTCTATTTTTTCAGTTTCATGTTCTTCCCCCTCAGATTATGGATGGTTGGTGATGTACTCAACCAACACTTAGTCTTCATCACGACCTTGTTGTTAACCCTTTATTTCATCGGGTTTCACTGGTGTTTCAGGATTATGGTTTGTAATACCATTTCGAGTCCCAGAGCTCTGCCCTACTTCCCCTTGTGTCATTGTCGATGTTTCCTCCTCAACCCTCATCGGGATAAGTGACCTTGTCTTGGAAGTGGTGATATCTTCGATCTCGACGATGTTCTAGGGCTCCACCATCCTTTCCTTCCTCCTTTGTCACTATCGAGTAACCCGTATGTACTGAACTGGAGTGCCAAACGTCGGTGGTGTCATGTTGTATGTGATTTAAACACTTTCTCTCTTCTTCGCATAATTATACCTAGGGAAAACACTTCTATCTCGATTTGTTCTAAAAAATCACTAAGTGTCGAGCTAACACATGCTTTCCACACTTTATAGACCCAGTCATAATTGTTTTTCACTTTTTCCGTGCATTTGCACTGAGTCCAATTTTTCCTTCACATTGTCTTTCTATGTTGTCGTAGTAATTGTTGCGTGTGAATTTTTTCCACTTTCCTATTGTTCAACCAACTTCTACCTCTTTTTTTATTTTTCTTGTTTTTCTATTTTTGTATTCTTTTTTATTATTTTTATCCTTTTTATTTCTTTCGATCAGTTTTCTTTCCTAATATCTACTATAGTACACTATGTACATGATTTTCTTATTGCGTTGTAACGTTTAAGAGTTAGTAGGTCAACTATCCTTGTACAGTTTTAGTCAACTATAGTTGACCATTCCTTTCAGTTCCGCTCCTCCCAAATCCTTTACTTTAACAGATCCTCCATCTATGACAGTCTTTACTTCATATGGCCTTAGCCAATGCATTCTGAAATTACCAAGGTGTTGCAAAAATTTGTTGTCATAGAGAAGAACTAGGTCTCCCTCCTTAAGGATATTATTTTTAATGTGTCTGTCATGCAAGGAATTGTCCCTTGATTTTTGTACCTCTTGGTGAAATCCTGCCAAAATCCTGTCTTCTTCCATTTCCATTAGTTGACTTAACCTCTCTCGTGTTGCGCCTCTTCCTTACATATTGGTAACCATTGCTACGCACAGACTGGGTACCATAAATTCTAATGGCACCACCACTTCTTGTCCATACACCAATCTAAATGGTGTCTGTCCTTTCAACTTCTTGAATGTGGTCTTTTATTCCCATAGTACTGCTGGTATTTTCAAGTCCCAATCATCCCTATTAACATTGCATATCTTAGTCAAATCATTTTCCAAAATCTTATTGAATTCTTCTACTGTCCCATTTTCTTGAGGATGATATGGTGTACGCTTCTGGTGATAGACTTCAAACTCCTCAATCATATCCTTGATGGTGTTATTAATAAAATGAGTGCCTTGGTTACTCATCAAAATACTAGGACATCCAAATCTAGTGATCGCATGCTCAAATAAGAAGTGCGATGTTGTTTCTACACTGCAATATTTGACTGGTGTTTCTTCTTCCCATCTGGTTAAGTATTTGGTCTCATTAATGATATATCTGGCTCTTGACCTTCTTGTTGGTGGATTAATAGGTCCGAAAAAGTCTATTTCTCACTTTTTAAATACTTGCAGAGTTACTTGTGGTCTTAGGGGCATCTCATCCCTCATGTTGGGTTTTCCAACCCTATGACAGACATCACAGTTATAGAAATATTCCTTGACATATTTATGAACTATTTTCCACCATAATCCTGCGTGCAATACCTTCTGTGTAATATCTTTTCCTGCACAACGTCCTCCAAATATGTCGTTATGATCTTCTTCTAAAACCCTGGGTCATTCATATTTCAATACACACTTTCTCAAAATTCTATTTGCACCCATCTTGTATAAATGACCTGCAGTGAGTTGACAGTCTGTAGCTATGACTACTAGGTTTTTCTTCTATGTAGTACTAAAATCCTATGGTGCAACTCATGTACTTAAGAATTCAATGATATCAGTGAAGTATTCATCAGCTACATGTACTAAAAATAACTGTGCATTGGGAAAGTTGTCTTCCAAGTTAGTAGGTTCTTCTCCATTGGTTACCCTTGACAGATAATCATATCTTGCATTCAATTTCCCTGGTTTGACTATTACTTCAAAATCAAATTCTTGGAATAATAACAACCATCTACAGATCTCTCCCCTCAACACTGGCTTATTGACTAGATATTTGAGGGCATAATGATTTGTGATCATTTTAAAATGTTTACCCAATAAATAGTGCATGAATTTCTAAAGTGCATATACCATGGCTAGGCATTCTCTTTCTGTGGTATTGTAATTATGTTTAGATTATGACAAATTCCTTCTTGCGAAGGATGTAGGATGGTATAAGTATCATACTCCTGGCTATGCTAGAATTGCTCCAAATGCTATTGTTAATGCATCTACATGCACATGAAATGTATTTTCCCAATTTGGAAACAATAATATGCGTTTTTTCACCATCTTCTCCTTTAGAGTGTCCAATCATTTCTGAAAATCCTCATTCCACTAAAATCTGGTGTCCTTCTTTAACATTTTTTTCCATTGGTGAAGTAATCTGCGCATACCCCTTTATAAACTTCCTGTAGTAGCCCGTATGTCCCAGTGTGGCTCTTAACTGTAACATTGACTTTGGTGGTGGTAAATTCACAATGACTGCAATATTAGCAGGGTCAACCAGTAAGACATTTTTCACACTATATGTCCCAACAATATCCCAAAAGGTGTACCCAAAATGCATTTCTTGATGTTTAATGATATCTGACATTGCCTGCAACTTTCCAACATTAGTCTTAAAACTTCTACATGGTCTTTCAAAAGACTATACACCATCTAATCATCTAGATATACATCTAGAAACTGGTGTATGAATTCCTTAAAAGCAGCTACGACTACCCTTGAAAAGATAGTTTGTGCATTCTTCAATCCAAAGGGCATGACTGTATATTGGTAGGATACCTATTTTGTAGAAAAAGTAGTATTATACCTGTCCTCTAGAGCTATTTTGATTTGATGGTAAACTGAGAATCTATCTGTGAATGAATATGCTTCCTAGCCTCCCACATTCTCCAAGACCTCATCTATAAGGGGTAGGAAAATGATCATGTAAGAAAGAATCATAAAGTTTCCTCAAATATACACAAATCCTTAACCCCCCTTGCTTCTTTTCCTGGACTACCATTGGATTGATCCATTCAGACTCCTCCACTAGTTCTATAATGTTAGCTTCCAACATTTGGTCAATTTTCACTTTCACTTTATGCTTATACAATGGATTCATCCTATAAGGTCTCTATCTGATAGGTCTAGCATTGGGTTTGAGGGGTATCTTCATATCACCTAGCTCCCCTGCTATGCCTTTCATATCTGTAAAGTTTGTTGGAAATAGGTCACTATAATCGCGCAATAAATATGTTATCCTTTCTAGTGTTTGTTCATCCTAGTAGTCTCCAATACTTTCCATTTTAGGATTGTCGTTCGTGCCAATGTTGACTTTCTTGACTTTTATTGGTGCAACAAAGGATTTTGAATCTAGAGATGGACCTTCCACCTCTCTCTCTCCTTCAATATCTATGATTTGAATATTGCGTGGATCATCTTCATTTGGTGCTTCCTATTCGACATGATAACATGAGAGTAACTATTTGACTGTATTTTTGTTCTGTTGTTGGTATTGTGTTATGATTTCGACCTCTGGTTCATAAAAAATATCACTCCGCTTATCATCTTCAATGTTGAATCAATGTTGGGGATCTCATGCTCGAATGAGAAGGTTACTACAAAATTATGATGTAATATTGTCCATTATGTAGTGCCTCTGCACATCTCCTGGTCTATGTACCAGTTCCCTAGGATCCATTCCAATGTATGAATAAAGTGATGAGGCCATTCCTCTAGTGGTGTCATCCTCCATTGTGTTATGCACTTCTGCAAGTGTTCAACTGGTGTTCCTGTCCCATCATACTTCTTCACTGTATTTCTCCCATGTTTTGTGCAAAATCTAATGTGCAATAGTTGTTTACATTGATACCAGTCCTAAATTGTTTCTTTGTGTGCACCCCACTATCTTGCAGGTGTTTCTTTTGTTGGATAAATTTTTGTTTTCGACACACTAGTTTAGTGGGAGTTAAATGACTAGTTCATTTTAGACTTTCAAATTTTATATCATCACTATTATGCATGCATTCATAATTATAGGATTTCATTTCCTATATGAGTGAATATCACTCACTTATTGGATAGATCATAATATACATTGATTCTCATTCTTCATATTGTATCTCTCTTCCTTTTCTTGATAAGCTTTGTTTGTGTATTCTTTAGCTAGGTCTCTTGTGCAGGTTTCCATGAAACATTGACATGGTATCAGAGACGAGATAATTGGAGCAACCCAGACAAGCCATAGAAGAGAGAAAGAGGATTGATTAATCCTAGTTTCCTCTATCATTGCATCCTATCCCTATCGAAGAGTGCGATGGTTGGAATCATCGCAACCTATACACAGTTTAAGGTGCCACGTCGTCGCACTGTACTGTTCACCCTGGCTGCGCTGATTCAATTTTTCAAAATCGTCGCACTTTATCCTTCTATAGGGTGCGAAGATTCAACATTGTTACACTGCATCCTTATTTAGGGTGTGACGATTCAGCTACCCTCCATAAAATTGGTTTTCTACAGTAAAATAACCATATCTCGAAATCTACGATCTGGGTCGAGCTAAAATTTTGACCAGAGATGTATAACACAGGGATGCTCATAGGATATATAGAGAAGATACCATATTTGAGGAGATATAGTGTTTTTATCATATCTATAGCTACCATAGAACCGTCTGTCATATCTCAGAATCCACAATCTGGGTTTTCAGGATCTTTTCAGAGTCAATAACAGGGATGGAGGCGATGCAACTTCTTCAATCAAGTCGGGTGATAATAATCACACTGTACGATGGCCAAATTCAAACTCAAAAGAAAAGGACTGTATAATTTGATGATGGCGACATAACAAAAACCTACATCAACGCTTGAGAAGATCAGATGGGCTAACCGTAAGGATGAGGCCACATGAATACTTATTGAGTTAATCTCCACTGATCTATGGTTTCATGTTGCCGCATGAAAGACTCCAAATGATATCTACAACACCTTGGAAGGGCACTTTGGAAAGCAGGATGAGATGCGAGGTCATATGCTTGAGGTAGAGTTGAATACCTTAGACCCTAAAAGTTTTGATAATATACATGATTTCTTTACTAAATTTAAATATTTGATATTGAGCTTGGGTGAATGTGGTATTGGCAAGTCTACACAAGAGAAACAACTTATTCTAACAATATTGGCCAAGGTAGGACTAGAATACATTGTATATGTCTCCAATTTCCATTCTGGCAAATGTCTTTTGGGAGCAAATTGGAAAATGCCTACGATGGCTCAGTTCATTGAGTCTCTCACACAAGAGAAGACAAAAATCATATAGATGGGCCTCATGAAAGATCCCAAAGAACATGCTCTCACCATGCATGATTGAAAAGGGTCATCTAATCAGAAATTGAAGCAGGAACGAAAGGAGCTATTACATACAGAGTTAAAGAAGGAGGGATATTCCCAACCCTTCAAGGATTCTTCAGGTTCCAAATATTATTCAAATTCCAAAGTGAAGAATAAGAATGGAAAGAAGTGCACATATTGCAATAAACTGAATCATGAAGAATCCACATGCATGAAGAAGAAAATTGATCTTATGACACAGGTACTTCAAAAGAATAACCTTGGAGACTTCATTCCTGAAGGATCCAAGAAGAAGAAGGAATAAGACCATGCACCTAAGAAAGGTAATCATCATGCTCTGGTTGTAACTAATTCCTCATACGATTAATGGATTATAGACTCTGGTGCATCACATCATATGGAAGTTAAAGAGGAAATGTTTACTTCTTTGAGTTTATACTCTAGACCTCCTATTCTCACGGAGCATGATAATCCAATAGTAGTTGCAGGATAGGGAAGAGTGGAACTCCCTAATGGAATTTTTGAGAATGTTTTAGATGTTCCAAAACTTTCTATAAATCTTCTCTCCGTTTATTAGATCACTCAAACAGGTAAAAGGGTTGAATTTATATCAGATCTAGTTATTGTGCTTGACACGCATGATAGTTCCATTATTGTAGTTGGTGAGGTAGATCACAAATCACGGTTGTATAAGTTCACTAAGTTTACTGACTATGAATCCTCTTTGCTACTTACACATGCTAATGAGTGTAGTAGAGTATGGCATGAGAGACTTGGTCATTTAAAATTTAGGTACATGCATCGAATTTCCAAGCAAGTAATGGTCAAAGGCTTGCCAAACATTCACTTTTCTGAAGGGGTTTTTGAAGGATGCATTCTTGGCAAGCATCTTGAAGAGAAGTTTGAAAGGGGGAAGGAAAGGAGAGCCTCCTCTTCCTTGGATCTTGTTCACAGTGATCTCATGGGTCCATTTCCACATCTGTCCATCAACAAAGCAAGGTATGTTCTTACATTTATTGATGATTACTCACGCTATACTTGGGTTTATTTTCTCAGACAAACGTCTGAAGTTTTTGAGCATCTCAAAGACTTCAAAGCTCTAGTAGAGACACAAACTAGGAAGAAAATCAAGATCCTCCATATAGGAAATGGGGGGAGTATATCAACAAAGATGTTCAAAATATTTATTTTGAATATGGTATCGAGTTGCAGCACACAATTCCATACACTCCACAACATAATGGAGTTGTTGAAAGGAAGAACAGGTCTCTCAAGGAGATGACCAGTTGCATGTTGCATGAAAGATCACTTCCCTCCAAGATTTGGGATAAGGCACGTAATTGTGTTGCTTAAACACAGAACAGAGAACCTCACAGATCTGTTGAAGACATGACACCTTTTGAGGCTTGGACAAGTGACAAACTAGATGTCACCCACTTCCACATATTTGGATATAGAGCATGGGCCCATATTCCTTCTGAAAAGAGGAAATCCTTAGATCCTTAGAGCACACCTTGCATCTTTGTGGGATATCCAGATGATGTGAAGGGGTAAAGATTCATTGATCCCTCTATAGACTGGCTCATCATTGAGCGCAATGTTCAGTTTGAGGAGAGTCCTTTGCATGCAACTCCAGTGAAACATGTAGAGACTCTTGTTCTTCCATCAGTTCCAGACATCAGAGAGGATGATTCCACACACTCAAATGCTACATATGCAGACACAGATTCAGAGGATTCTATCTATGCATATGAGCAGTTAATACAACCAAATGAGGAGCCAGCGTCAGAGCTTCAGCAAATGCCTAAGTGGGCACAATCCACACTTCTGTCATCATGGAACCTTGCAAGGGATCCATTGGATTCGAGGAGGACTCGATCTTATCATGTGGATCATTCTCATCTACTTTAATATTCTGAACCAATGATGCCCATGCATTGCTATATGGTTCAATCTTCTGATCCACATACCTACAGTGAGGCTATTGGAAATCCACTATGGGAGGCAACCATGTAGGAGGAGCATGACTCTCTCCTAGAGAATTAGACTTGGGATATGGTTCCACTTCCACCAGGTAGGAAACTTGTCAGATGAAAATAGGTCTATAGGACCAAGAGAGAAGTAGATGGTCAGGCGAGCAGGTACAATGCCAGATTAGTTGCAAAAGGATTTCAACAGATTCATGGGATATATTATGATTAGACCTTTTCTCCTGTAGCAAAGATGGAATCCATTCACTTGGATCTAGCCATTGTAGAAGCCAAAGGATGGGAAGTTCACCATATGGATGTGAATAATGCTTTTCTTCATGGTGACCTTTCAGAGGAGATCTACATGGAGTAGCCACATGGGTTCATTCGGAAATTATCTTTAGTATGAAGACTGAAGAAGTCTCTCTATGGCCTCAAGCAAACACCTAGAGCATGGTATGAAAAGATGGATTCTTACTTGATTTCACATGACTTGTTAGATGTAAATCTGATTCCAATGTTTACATCTTGAGGACTACTGACTCTGTGATGATTTTATTACTCTATGTTGATGATCTTTTGATCAATGGTAGCTTTGTTTCAACCATTTATTTGGTAAAATATATTTTGCATGACAGGTTCTATATGATGGACATGGATCCACTACACTTCTTTCTTGGTATTGAGATTAGTTAGGATGCTTCCAACATCAAATCTTCTCAGGCTAAGTATGTCAGGGATCATCTAGATAGATTCCACATGACAAACTGTAAGTTTGCACCTACACCCTTATTATCTGGGATCAAACTTGAGGATGGAGGGGATACACCATTAGTGGATAACACTTTGTATCGATAGTTGGTGGGGATTCTTCTGTATCTCACCCACACTCATCCAAACATATCATATGTGGTAGGACCAGTTTCCAGATACATGCAGGAACCCCATGATCTGCACTGGAAGGCTTCCAAGCACATCCTCAGATATGTGCAGGGCACCATGAGTTATGGGATTCACTATGTAGTTGGTTGTGCATTAGATCTTATAGGCTTCATAGATTCATATTGGGATTGTGATAGCACATATCACAAGTCCACGTCTGGGTACACTCTCAGTTTAGGGTCAGGCTCAATTTGTTGGTCAAGGAGTAGTCAATTGTGTCATTCAGACACTTTGGCTTCAACACTTCCTTACCGAGATTGGTATCCAATTTCACTATCCGACTATCATATGGTGTGACAATCCGAGTACACTGATATTTTGCAGAGATCCAATACAGCGACAGTGAACCAAACACATTGAGGTCCACATGCATTTCATCAGAGATTTAGTACATGACAAGATCATTGATTTGCAGTTCTATCCTTCCTATGAACAGACTATCGACATATTCACCAAGACCTTCTTTGGGAAGAAGTTTCAGACTTTGCAGGATCATCTTGCAGTGAAGAACACAACTTCCTTTTCTTCTTTTGATGCATTGTATTTTGAGGGAGGTGGGGGGGTGTTCCCACGTGGTTTTCCCTCTTTCCTCATTTTGTATTCAGTGTTCATTAGTTGCATTGTACATGAGTGCCTAATATGGCCTAGTATCCGGGACTCATTTTTAACTCCATAGTGATTTTCAGGGGGGGTGTTGGAGAAATTTATATTTTCGACACACTAGTTCAATGTGAGTTAACTAACTAGTTCTATTTTAGACTTTCTAAGTTTATATCATCACTATTATGCATGCATTCCTAATTATAGTATGTCATTGCATATATGAGTGAATATGACTCACTCATTGAATAGATCATAATATACATTGATTCTCATTCTTCATATTATATCTCTCTTCCTTTTCTTGATAAGATTTGTTTGTGTATGCTTTAGCTAGGTCTCCTATGCAGGTTTCCATGAAACACTGACAACCTTGAGTGAAATATCCAGGGCTAACAACCTCTGATTTTCCAACACTTCTTCCTCATATTTTTTCAATAATTCCTCTAAGTCATTTATCCAATGAAAACTAGGAGGCTCCCTTATTTCTGTACCAACCCATCTTACTGCGCAGTCTATTCTTGCACACTTTCTTGTGGAGACTTCATGTAGTCACTATTGCAAATTCTCCAAACCTATGTCTGAGTTCGAAGTACGTGATGTAATGCTTCTCCAGCTAAGATCCCCATCTAGAATTGGGTTGACAGAATATTCTTCTCATGTAGTGGTTCTATACAACTGGTTTATTTCTTCCATATCTAAACAAGTTGCCTCTACAAACCTTTCTCCTTCCGAAGGATCCAATGGTGAAATAACTCTATATTCACCTAATTCAAAAGTCATTTTCCTTGTCTTCAGGTTGATCACAACTTGGTTATCAAATGCCCAATCCAATCCAAGTAATGTTGGGTAAGGTGTTGTGCCATATAATATCTCTATCACTTCAAAATATGCCATAGTGCACACTCCATCCAAATCTACTGTCACACTTTAAACCTTCCAATTGGTAACACTCTCTATTGATTTACTAGTTTCAACTAGACAGGTGAATAACCTAATGTGGGTTCTCCCATACACTACCATGTATTCTTAGGAAATAAATTTACTTCATAGCCTTAATCCAGTATAATATTTTCCATGTTGAAATCCCTAATGTTGGCATTTAGCCTGAATTCTTTGCTTTTCCTTCTTCTTGTATGGAGATGATTGACTGGTTTTTGCTCTAAGTTCCCTTCTACCTCTGTGTTGCATAATTATAGAAGATTTTGGAAGACCTTAATAGATGATGGATAATTCAATAACTTAATTGATCTAGATGGATGTCGATGGCCTCTGACCTATTCCAACTGGTTCATTTTGGCAGTTTTCCAATTTGGTAGTTTTTTTTCCTAGTTTTCGGGTCCCTAACTTGCGGGGTCGTTTTGAGGCCCTAAACAACGTTTTTAGGGCTCGCCACAGTTGGAAATGACCTTTCCAACGGGCTATCGTGCTATCATGCACATTAAACGGATATCGTATGCAAAAGTTACAACCCTGGGAAGTTGATGCACTAACTTAGCCAAAGGGGTTCGCATGACTTTTGGTGCTTCATCTCCTACGGTTAGGTTTTTGGATGTCTAGAGTTTTTGACATTCCTGTTGATTGTAAAAAGGCCTTCAAAGCCTCATTGTAATCATCTTCTTGCAAAATATCACAACCACATCCATGACCTTCGCAGCCGAACTCTCCACACAACAGAAGCAAGTGGATAAGGTTGTGGAACAATACTCAAATATCTTCTCCTCTCCTACCAGGGTATCTCTACACTGCCAGGTCAAGCATCCCATCAATCTGACCCCAAGTGCACTGGTACCCAATGGGTCAGTCTACCACTGCTCTCTGTCATAAAATGAGGAGATCAAGAGGCATATCCAAGAACTGCTCCACAAGGGGCACATCCATGCCAATTCATTGCCTTGTGGGAGCCCAATCGTACTGGTGCAGAAGAAAGATGGGACCTAGCGACTATGCATTGATTACCGGGCCCTAAATAAAATCACAGTCCGAAACTGGTACCCGATTCCAAAAATCGACGACCTCCTTGATCACCTCACGGGGACCAAATACTTCAGTAATCTTGATCTAAAGTATGGATACCACCAAGTCCCAATAGAACATACAAATGTATGGAAGACCACCTTGAAGTCAAAATAAGGTCTTTTTGAATGGTTGGTCATGCCCTTTGGTTTGAAAAATGCTCCAACAAATTTTATGAGGATGATGGACGATATTATGCGACCTTTAACCAATAATTTTTTAGTGGTGTATCTAGATGACATCCTCGTCTACAACAAGACTTGGGAGGAACACTTGCAACATATTCAATAGGTTATGCACACCCTACGACAGCACAAACTATATGAAAACTTGGAAAAATGATCCTTCGGCATGGACAAGGTCCATTACTTATGATACATAATTGATCAACATGGTGTGCATGTGAATCCAGCCAAGATCTAGGTCATCCATGACTAGCCATCCCCAACCACACTCACTGAGCTTCGAAGCTTCTTGGGCCTCGCTAATTTCTATCGCAAGTTCGTGTTGGGATTCTATCATATCACATGGGCCCTCAGCCAAGTAACCAGGGGTGGAAGTAAGGAATTTTTTTTGTGTGGCTTGTCTCAAAAACAAGCCTTCGATGAATTGAAGTATCATTTGTGATCATCCCCACTACTTCCATTACCATAATTACAACATCCCTTTGGGATCACGATAGATGCTTTAGAATATGTTGTGGGTGTTGTTCTCACTCAACATGACCACCCCATGGCATATCATAGTGAGACACTATAATATGATGTCCGTAAGTACCCTACTTACGAAAAATAAATGTACTCCATTGTGAAATCCTACCGCCAGGGGATACATTACATTATGGGGAAGGAGACAGTCATCCAAACTGATCACAAGCCACTGCAGTTCATGCAGGCCCAAGGAAAATTTCAGAATGACTGCCATTAGAAGTGGTCCACATATGTACAAAGCTTCCACCTCAACATCAAGTATAAAATAGGAAGTACCAACCGAGTTGTTGATTTCCTCAGCCGACCTCTAGTTGTGACACTCGCCACAGTGCTAGAATCTTGTGGCCATGAGACCTGCAAACGACCCCACCTTTATGATAAATACCTTGAATTCTCCACCACCTACCAAATGTTGGGAGCAAACTTAGTGGTTGTTGATTTCCATCTTCAAGATGGGTTGTTGTGGTGTTTGGGCCATCTATGCATTCCATCAAGCGAGCATGCGAAGATGATTTGGGAAGCTCACTACAGTCGGGTGGCAGGACACTTTGGCATCGAAAAGACAGTGGAAGTGTCGCAAAAACATTTCTATTGGAAAAAACTTTGTCACGGTGTCGACAAGTATATCAGGTCCTGCACCGCCTGTGCTATTGCCAAACCGACCACTAAGAAAATGGCTTGTAAACCCCTCTGCCTAATCCTAACAAGCCATGGGAATCCATCTTAATATACTACATGTCAGGCCTCCCATCCATCAAGAGGGGAAATGATTGTGTTTTTGTGGTTGTTGATCGCTTTTCCAAGACGGTGATTCTAACTGCCTGCAAGAAGAACATCACTCTAGAGGCCACTACCAAGCTCTTCTTTGAACGTGTCTGGGTACACTTTGGGATCTCACAAACCATTATCTCATATTGGGACAATCGTCTTCTCAACACATTATGGTCAAGCCTCTGGTCACTACTGGATACCAAGCTCACCAAATCCACTACCTTCCACCCCCAGACAAATGGAAAAACTGAAGTTGTCAATCAAATGATCATACATATCATGTGCATGTACAATTCAAAGAGCCCCCACACATGGGATGAGAGTCTTCCCTATGTCCAACATAGCTACAATCAAGCCCTGCATAGCTCAACTAGCCACAACCCCTTTCAGGTGGGGTTGGGATTCCAACCATTGGGCCCCATGGATGTTGCACTACCCCTAGCGACCACCTCGACCGAATCTTCTCTTGCTCCACCAGAGCCTGAAAAAGCCACCCAGTTCATTGAGCGGATCCATAACATCCACCAACGGGTTCAGGATATTTTACAAAAGTCCAATTCCAAGTACAAGCAACGCCATTATCAACACCGGGTGCCACATAAGTTTCAGGTGGGTGAAAAAGTTTGGTTGCACTTGCAGAAAGAACACCTTATAGGGCCCCATCAAAATATTCTCCCACTCTACTATGGGACATACACCATCACCAAGGTTGTGGGTGACAATTATTTTTCACTCAACATTCCCCCTTTCCTTGGCCTACACCCAGTCTTCAACGTGGCTCTCCTTCAACCATATTTCCCACCATTATTGGACAACTCAGAGATATCAGAGACGTTGACACCAAGAGAGATCAAACCTGAATGCATGTAACATGCATCCATTGATCAAATTGTGGACACACAGATCAAGGGCACCTGACAACAAAGGATCTAGCTTTATCGAGTTGTCAAAGCAAGGGAGCTCCTACACCAAGGCAAGTGGCTCACCCGGGGCTAAATTCAGCATAAATTTGCTCATCTGATGGGGGAACTCAATGCAATGGATACCATTGATTCCTAAGGGGGGAGGATTGATCCATATGTGTGTCAGTGGCCTCCCACCTATTCCAACTGGTTCATTTTGGCAATTTTTGTTTCCGAGTTTTCGGGTCCTTGACTTGCAGGGCCATTTTGAGGCCCTAAACAATGTTTTTAGGGCTCTCCACAGTTGGAATGACCTATGATAGATATCAACAAAATGTGTAGTCCTCGGATAGACCTTTCCAATGGGCTATCGTGCACCTAAAACAAAGATCGTATGCAAAATTTACGACCCCAGGAAGTTGATGTACTAACTTACCCAAACGGGGCCTGCATGACTTTTGGTGCTTCATCTCCTAGGGTTAAGTTTTTGTATGTCTAGGGTTTTTGACATTCCTGTTGATTGTAAAAAGGCCTTCAGAGCCTCATTGTAATCATATTCTTTTGAATGATCGAAACCATTACATCTCTTCTTAGAGATAAGCCACCACCATTCTAGCAAGCTTGTTTTCTGTTGCATTTTACAGTTTCAACTTATTTCCTTATTAAATAGAGAACCAATTTTATTGTATCTCTGTTATTCTATGTTAAGCATATTTTAATAATTTGTATTCATTTCGTTCTCCTCATAAAATCTGGATCATTAACACATGATTGCAGGAAATTATTTATGGTACATGTGTGCTCTAAAGGTTGTCCTTTACTGGTATGGTCCATTGAATATGGCATCTCGTACATTGGTGGGTCCTGAGTTTTATACACAACTGATGTAGATGCAACATTATGCTTAAGAAGCTCTTGTATGGCCTACTTAAATGTTTCATTTTCTTTATGTGCATCAAACTTCTTATGTCGCTCAGTATTCTTCTTAACCCATTGGTGTTGAGTTGGATCTTATTTTGTTGCACCAGCTCCTATATTGGCTCCTCCTTGATTGACTATATTGATGTTTTCCCATCATCCCAGGCTTATGTATAAATCCACTGGACATTCTAGTTGTTTTGGTTCCTTTTTTCCTGGATCTTTCAAAAGAGTGTTGGGAAATATTTTATGTCATGGTCTGTTGCGCGACAGTACATAGATGTTGTTGGTGTAAGTGGAAAATCCCTTGTGTAATGTCCTGGTTGTTGGTAGTTACGACACACTGATGATCCTATTACTCATCCAAATCATTCTCTGCCTTTTCCTCCACCTCTGTATCCACCTCGAACTCCTTGTGGTGCATTGTATTGGGGTACCTGGTTATACTACACATGATTATACTGTGGTTGCGCATTGTTGTACTGCGGCTACACATTGGTGTACTATGGCTACGTATTTTTGTATTTCAGCTACATATTTTTGTATGGTGGTGGCACCTGGATGAACTCAGGTGCCTCTCCCTGACATCATCTCTGCTTGCACCATGTATGTGTCTCAAGTTATTTCTTTCATTGGTTCCAACATTCTACAATCCTTATCATCATGACCCATTGATTTGCAAAAAATTCAATATGAACATTTTGGTAATGTCTTATACTTCTACATCATTGGACAATGAAATGGATCATGCTCGTGCATCTTACAAATATCGCACCATGGTCCTCCTATTGGCAAGGCTTTCAAAAACCATGTTTCTAGATACTGCATAAAATTTGGACCTTTTTTCTTATGATGTCTTTGTGTCTTGGATAGCGTACACCAAACAACTTCTCTTTTCTCTTTTCCCTTATTTTGGTTAAGTTGAAATGTCATATTATTCAAATCCTCCTTTATCTCCTTTATTTTTGGATCTATCTACTAATACTAAGTTGTCTTTTAGTTGTAGGGCTACTTGCAGAGCCTCTGCTTGAGTTTGGAACTTCTTTTGTCTCAAAGGATACTTCAAGTGTGGTAACAATGAGTTCACAAATAAGTTCATATGTTTCATGTCAGTAATTGCATATTTCAACTTACATTTCAAAAATTTGAACCTTTGATCAATATCCCAAAAAACCGCACCTGGTGTCTTCATGATTTCAATCATTTCATTCATGTACTGGTCTTCTTAGCTTGGCTTCTGAAACTCATTTACCAGTAGTGTTTTCATGTCTACGATAGTCTTTGGTACTCCCTATGGATTGTTTATAACTAGTCTCATGTACTAGTCCAACGTGTGGTATCTTAGTGTGATATCTAACTACACGAGCTTTGTATCCTCATATGTGATCTAATTTTCTTCCCATATCTTCTCACAAATGAATAATTTTTTTTCAGGGTCCTCTGATGCCTCGCCCTGAAATTATGGTAATCTTATCGTGGGATATTGTCGTGCCAATTTGAGCTGCATTGAACTACTAACTCTACGAAGTGTAGATAATTGACTTTTACTTCCTGAACTTGCTCCCCCAGTTGATTTTTATTGATTGGACCCTCGTCCCGTTGCTCTTCTTCCACTAAAATTCAATTGTCTAAATGTTGGTGTTCTTTCAGGTGTATTAGTCGCACATGGGGTTGTAGTTTCCACACTCATGGTGATCTAGATTGGATTTCTACCTTTTGTTCCTGACCCTTGACCTCTTATTTTCCTTTTGTATGTTGTTCACATGATTTCCTCAATCTTCCCCACAACCCAGAGATCATCTACATGTTCTTCACCGCTCACCAAGCCCTCTCTGTCGGCTATGGCTCTCTTCTTGTTATTCATATTATATTGGTAAGTTCTTATGTTGCGCATCTTTCCATCTTTTTCCATTATCTGCTTTATCTATTCCTCTTCCATCATGATTGGGTCCATGGCCTCCTTCTTCTTTCCCTCATCTGTCAACCTTTCCATATCTCAACTTCCTGTCGGTGCTTCCTCCCTTCCCTCATGCACACATGGAAGTTTAGTTGTCTGATTCCATGTTCATCACACCTTTGTCATATAATAAAATCTTGATTGAAGTATACAACGATATGATGAACCTACCTCTGGGTCCCTTCAGAAAATACTTCTCTGCATCAATGTAGGAATTTGTAGTATCTACTGCAAATTTCGTGATAAACCCTGCAACAATACCTTCTAACCATAAATATACTATGTGCATGGATTTGTTATTAACTTGTTGTAATTGCATGATCTTCACATGATGCCACTCTAGCTATATGAACCGATTCATAGGGTGGTTTTCCTTCAACCTCAATAACCACTCCTGCAACAGATGCAAGAAATCATAGAAAAATACCTCATGCAAGTCGCTAAACATGTATTTGTCGAGATATTTGCCCGGTGTCAACTTAGAGTTTTTGTTTTCCTTCTACACAAACTAGAGTTCCTTTGTTCTCAACCATATTTCAATCTCCTCTTTCGTTGTATTTCATGGCCTGGACATTCCCTTATATACTTTCATCCTCGACGTTTTTCTTCCACAAATCCCATCCACTCAATCCTGTGCAGTTCTAGTCGGCAACAAAACCATTTGTTGGTTACTTGGGTTGACCCAAGTTTCGATATCAAATAGGTTTCCAGCAAAACCCTCAAAACTATCAACCCTCCTGGTGAACTAGAAGGCAACGTTGCACATAGGGTGCACAACACAGTTTCACCCAAGATAAATTTTATGGGGGACTGCAATACTCAGGTGTTTTCAGTCTAGGAATGAGTGGAGATTGTGGTTAGGTCCTTTTCCTTGGGCATCATCATCATTAATCATTCATCTACTTCTATGATTCATTCATCTTTAAAACTAGGCATGCATGTTGTTATAACTAGTTTTAACCATTCATTCTTGAACTAATGATTAATAGAATAGTAAAATCATCCACTAACAAACACATAGGACACAATGTTTTACCGTGGTTCAACCCCTCTCGAGGCTACGTCCACAAAGATCTGGCTTCTCTGCTCTTTTATTTATTTTGTTGCAAAAGCTGCATTGTTCACATAACATCTTCAATATTACAATCAAAATGAGGTACCCTCTGGGAGGATGAATATATCACACCAGGATCCTCATCCTGTGACCTAACCCTCAAAACTAGCTTATTTGTTTCTACCACCAGAGCCATAACAAAACTGTTGATTAATTTGGTTGGTTGTCATTGATGTCAACCCTTGAATCAAGTGCGATAGAAAATGATGGTAGCCCCAACAATATTATGAAGGGACTCCAGTTTGATTGATGTATAATGGTATGAAGTTTAATATATTTGTAGGTAATACTATTCTAGATGGATAGTACATGTCATGTCATTTCCAGTGATATGTGGAACATCACATAACTCCTCACGGTTAGAGATTTATGGCCTAGTGAAGTGGAGAAACCTCATGAGTTATCTAGAAGGTTAAAGAAGTCAAATTATTTCTAGAAGCTCCTAGAAGAAGTTGATTAGTCAAGTGGGTGAAACTAGGAGTTGCAATAAGAAGTGGACAATAAGGGGAGAATTTACTATTTGTATCAAAGTGAGTTATAAGTGGACAAGTGGTTAGAAGTGGGTTAGCCCTAAAAGAAGGAAAATGGGTTAAGTTGATCAGAAGGTAACCCTTGAGGAAACTACATGGAAGTATAAATAAGAGAGAAAGTCTCTCCCATTATTACCTATTGAATATCATTAAATATCTATTTTGTGAAAGGTTATTTGGGCAGGTATTATTGATAGAGAAAAGTGTGGGAAAAAAAGTGTGGCAGGAAAAGTGTGGTAGAAAAAGTGTGGCAGAAAAAGTGCGGCAGAAAAATCACAGAAGAAAAAGTGCAGCAAAAAAAGTGTGGCAAGAAAAGTGCGGTAGAAAAAGTGCGGAAGAAAAATCACGGCAGGAAAAGTGCGGCAGAAAAAGTGCGACAGGAAAATCATGGCAGGAAAAGTGTGGCAAAAAAATCGCAGCATAAAAAGTGCGGCAGAAAAATTGTGGTAGGAAAACCACGACAGAAAATTCGCGACAGAAAAATTGTGGCAGCAGAATCACAACAACAGAACGCTACAAGAAGAAAAAGGTATGGTTTTCATATGTGTAGTGTTGAATCTATGAATCTAGTTGAGGGTTTTCGTTGTAAAACTGTTGGATGCCATCTTGGAAGTTTAGGGCTTGTTGTAGAGTTGATTTGAGGTAGATCTACTGAAGTTTAGTATTGGTTCATGTTTGAGGGTTTTTTGTTGAGGTATGTTGTTGAAGTTATTGGTACAGATAGAGGTTGTATAAAAGTGAGGTTGTGGCACATGGTTGATGTGTGGATTTGTGATATTTGATTTATGGAGAGTGTGGTTCATTGCTAGAGGTATCTTGTTGGCTATCTTGGTGTATATTATTGGTATATGGTAGAGGTATATGATTGGCTACATGGATGAGATACATACTTGAAGTATATGGTGATCTTGATACATCTTGTTGAGGAATAGTTTGGTTTGTTGTTGATACATGATTTGTACACGTGGTTGGTTATTTTTGTATATTGTTGATGCACATGGTTGATGTGCATTGTTGGCACATGGTTTGAGTGTTATTCTTGTGATTTTGGGTATGAGATCTATGTTATCAGATATAATATATTGAGAAGATTATTGGTACATGTTGTTGGTGTATTTAGTTTTGTTGGTATAGGCAAGGAACAGGTACAGGTTGGTTACAGGACAAGGGCACAGGTTGATTACAGGTCAGTGGCATAGATTGGTACAGGTTTACAACAGTATATCTCATAGTGACAATGTGACAATGGTTCCATCATTCTACTTATATTTAAGGGTGGTTGGACGAGGCAAGGATAGGTGGTTGTAGCTGGAGAACATAGGGGGTTGTAGACTCCTTCTAGTTGTAGCTAGAGAATTAGGGATTTGGAGCTTCCATCAGGTTGTAGCTTGAGAAACTAGGGGGTCAGATCCTCCTTCCAATTGTACCTGGAGAATTGGAATTTGGTGCTTCCTTGAATGTAATTCTTGAAATATAATAAAATCATTTTGTGGTTTTCTCCCGCATTGGGTTTGCACATAAATATTGGTGTATTGTGAATTGTGCATTGTGTGGATGTGTTTTTTATTGTTTATTATGCACTGATGAATGTTAATTCTTATGATACAGTAAGATATTGATGATGAACATATGAATATGGTTGAATAAGTAAAATAATATACATTGCGGTTTAAAGGATTAATAATTGGTATAATTGTTGTTATAACTAGTTTTAACCATTCATTCTTGAGCTAATGCTTAACATAATAGTAAAATTATCCATTAGCAATCACATAGGACACAATGTTTTACCATGGTTCACCCTCTCCTAGGGATATGTCCACAAAGATCTGGCTTCTCTGCTCTTTTATTTATTCTGCTGCAAAATCTGCACTTCGCACAATACATCTTTAATATTACAATCAAAATGAGGTACCCTCTGGGAAGATGACTAGATCACACTAGGATCCTCAGCCCGTGACCTAACCCTCAAAACTATCTTATTCATTTCTACCACCAGAACCATAACAAAACTCACTACAATCAATATCTTTCCAACCCCAACAACATCCAACAATAACCAATTGACCTTCATTAATCAACTGACCGACCTCAACCTAGACCTCCTAGGTCCTTATTTATACTACTCTATTGGATTATAGCCATTACAATCTTTGTCAAAAAACCTAAACCTAGCATAGTTAGGCTTGTCTGCATGTGTGCCACGTTTATTTTTCCTTCTTTTTCTGCATATTGCTTTCCTGCCTCCTAAGGCACATGCTTCCAAAAATAGATATTTTCCTCAAAATTAGGTCTATTCCCAAAATAGATCTTTCTCCCATAGTAGTCCTATTCCAACAACTATGTAATGGGAAATGAAACCATTATCCACATTGATCACCAACCACTATATTATTTGTAGGCCTAAAGTAAGCTTCAACAAACTAGACATTACAAGTGGATGGGGTATTTGCAACCATTTCATATAGTTATCAAACATAAGAAGGGAAACACTACTAAGTTGATGGGCATTATTTCAAGGCCACCCAATACAAGATTGCAACCTTGGGAACTCTTATTCACATGGATCCTTTCACCCATGATGCATAGAAATAGGCATACACAAAAGATGAGGACTTTAAAAAGGTGTTTCAACAACTACATGTCCAAATTCATAGAGAAGAAGGTGATCGTAAGGCTAAATATCATATCCAAAATGGGTTGTTGTACAAGCTAGACAAGATCTATGTCCCTAAAGGTAAAGTATTGCATCTTATCAGAGAGGTTCACACCTTCAAGGTTGTAATACATTTTGGTTTTTGGAAGACAATTGCCAATTTAAAAAGGTACATGTATTGTCCGAGAATGCAAGAACATATAACATAGTATATTAGATGATGTGTGATTTGTTGTACCAACAACTCTAGTAATAGAAATCAAGGTTTATACCATCCCTTACTTGTACCCATTCGACCTTGGGAAATAATTTCCATGGACTTTGTGGGTGGTTTTCCAACAACTAGGAAGGGGCATGACTATCTATTTGCGATAGTTAATAGGTTCAACAAGATGTGTATTCTCATGCCTTGTAAAAATACCAGCAAATGATGAGAATTAACAAACATATTCTTTGAACAGTTTTGGGTGTACTTTGGGATACCAAGGAGCATCATCTCAGATAAGGATAATATATTTATTAGTTCCTTTTGGACTACACTTTGGGAGAATATGGATTCAAATTTGAATAGATATACAACATTCCATCCATAGATAGATGGGCTGACATAAGTAGTCAACGAGACTTTGGTTCAACTTTTGAGGGGTTACAATTATAAGCATTTGAAGCCTTGGGATGAAAATATGATCTACATTCAATACTCTTAGGCAAGTACACGAGACATTGAAGAATTCACAGGAAAAGCACATGAGAAATTGAAGAAGTCATGGGAAAATTACAAGGCCTAACACGATCAACACAGAATAGGGAAATAATTCAAAGTGGGAGACAAAGTTTGGTTAAAACCGGACAACAAAAGACTATAGGGCCTTGGTAGAAAGATCAAGGGTTTTAAATACGTTCTTTTGAAGTATTGGAGAAGGTGGGTGACAATGCCTATATGATTAATATAACCCCATACATGCAAATTTACTTATTAGTGAATGTGGAGAATCTGAAACTCTATGAGCCTTCCATGTTGGATCATGAAATTGAGGAACATTTCCTACTTACCATAGAGGATTTATCACTAGAAGCTCAGGTAGATTTGGTAGAAGATACAATTGTTTAGAAGAAGTCTAGAACTACCAGATATGAGTAGCACGACCTTTGGTAGATTGGATTGAAAGGAAAACTTCCATGCAAGGAAAAATGGTACTCTAGGGAGAAGGTAGAGGAAACATTTCTTCACCTCATTTAGTAAAATATTTTGGGGACAAAAATCCTCCCTAAATGGGGACATATGATCTAGATTAGATCATTATATTATTTTTCATCTATCTTGGTACTTTATGTGTGGAAAAGTTGGAGGAATTGGCTTGCAGGGACCATTTTAGTGGTAGGTCCTCGTTTAGATATTTGGGGTCTATAACCTTCCAGATCCATTTTTACACATAAAATGGTATTTTTGGGGGTCAAAACCATGTGAGCATATATCTATCTCGTTTACATTGTTTTGCACACTGATACTTTTCCAACAATGTGAAATCACCTCAATAGGAGCTCGCATGTGGAACTTATGCCTCCCGCAAGTTGACCTACCTTATTGACCACCATGGTACAAGTGGATGCCACATTATCCCCCATTACTCACACATGTGCTTCTATCCATGCTTGTAATTTCAAGAATATTCTAGAAGGTCCAAAACCTTATCACTCACTACTACATATGGGTGGATTATTCCACGAAATTTTTCCACGTTTCCATTATTTTCATGTTTTTTTTTTTTTTTTTTTANATTGGGCGGGATTTTCGTCGCTATTTCCACGAAAGTTCATCACTATAGAGACACGTATTTCCTACCTCAAAAATCACCTGCTAACACACATGGATTGCAACGACTATTTGAATTTTTTCGGGTCAACTCATGCATTTCCGTCGCTATATCGATGATAATCGATCTATATATACCTGACTTTAAGAGACTTTCCGACACATTTGCTACAGTTGCGACATTGTTCGTGGATTTTCTTTGAGCTGTTTATTTTTTCCGTCACCCACCGGTTGAACAAATCCAATTCTTGATCTACATAGCTCGTATTTTGAACTTGCAAGGTTAGTATGTTTATTTATTTACATATACTCATTTAACTTGCAAATCTTTGTTCAAATGAAATTTCATGTAGCGTGTTTTTTCCTTGATAATATATTATATGTGCATTACCATATTTCAAAATTGTTATGTCATTGGTTTTTGGATCTAGTTAGTATATTCTATGGAAATTCATGTGAAATGTCAAGAAAAATATTTTTCGAAGAAGTATTTTAAGAAGAGGGAAAATTACTCCATAAATAAGACAATTCAAACATTAAAAACATATGTCATTATCAATCTAGATCAATTTGATCCTACAATTCCTTATGTAAATTTAATCCTTATTACAAAACCACCAACTCATAACAACTTTACTAGTTGGACTAATGTTTGAAATAGAAAGTGGAAAAAAAATCCTCTTAGGTCTAATCTTATCCCTTAGCGACCTTGTTAGCTCTCTAACTTTTGTGTTTCTATGATGTTGTGCCTATATATATTAATTTCATATTTTTGGTCTAGTATTAGGTTAGGTTAGTCATATGAAATTATATTCTTATGTGATGATGTTTCTCTCAATTTTTTATAATCACACACAATTGTATATGTAGTGATTAACTCTAGTTTGTAGTTGATGTAAATTTTGTATACACTATTAATAAGGAGTAGCTAAAATATAAAAATTTCATGATGAAATCTACGATAACAAGATGAAATCTACTAGTCAGACAATGAAAAATGAGAACATGCCAAAGTGTCTTAGAAAATAAAACTGTGACCACTGTAAGTAGCATAAAATTGTGACCATTGTATGTAGCTGCAAATCAACACGTCATAATTTAAACCAACCAAGCCCAATTATGGATGACAAGTGGATGGCATTCTTTCTTTGTTAGTGAATTTGAAAGATTGACATTTTCTCTACAAAACAACTTAGAGGCTAGTGTATGGTGTCGAGTGATTCAAGTTTGAAAAATTTTGACCACATTCATTAACTGGTGTGTAATTATTTTCCATTGTGATTCAATACACACTACTCTAAAGTACACATTTAAACATATCGATCTTAATAGTTAATCGATAATAAATAAATAAAAGCATGTCAAAACGTCTTAGAAAAAATAATTGTGAGAATTGTAGGTCATTGTAAATAAACATATCATAATCGAAAGGAGTAGCTAAAATATCATGAAGGAGTAGATAAAATATAAAAATTTGACAACTTACTGCTTGGTATGGTGTAGGTAAGACAATTACTTGTCAGTACAAGGATTTGTCACTATGAACGAAAATGACAGGAAGCTTACTCAGTTTAGAGCGGCATTAGAAGCGAGGGGTGATGGAAAATGTTATTTCCTTTGTTATGATTGCAGGGGCTTGCAAAGAAGAATACTTTTAATAACAACATCTAAAAGACATTGTAGGGAGAAGGGGCACGACGAAGGGGGTTATGAATATCATCCCTTGGTAAGAGGATTCAATATTTAATGTATCCTCTGTAATATTCATCATACCATGAATTTTAGTAATATTTCGTATCATTTTTTTTATATTTTCTACACACACTAACTTTACTACATTGTTTTTAAATATATAGACGATACCCCCAAAATGTCGACTTCCAGAGAGTTATTTTCCAAGTACTAGCATAAATAATCCTTTACAGGGTGATGAACTTCGAGATCAGAATATTGAAGTTCTTGATCAAGTTATTAATGATGATATGAATGGAGATAATGTTATTGATACAAATTAGGAAGATGAGATACATAGATTGATCCAAGACACATTTTCTACAATGGATGAGGACAACCAGGATGATAGCCATGATGTTGATCCTCTACTCAAGAAGTCATGTCAACCTCTTTGGCTCAACAACAAATATTCTATCTGCTATATTATTCTTGGTGAACTTGAAGGTTTTGAATGGTTTATCAAACACATGCCCCACACAGGTACTAAGGTATTTAATTTGTTAATTATTTATCCATGCATTTTCACAAATACTTAAAAGGTTCAATTTTTTCCTATATTGTTATTGTTTTCTAATTTGTAAAGTATGGATGTGATATTGATGATTAATATTGTTTACATTGACTTATTGTTTTGAATTTGGTAGATTGTTAGGTGAATTTCTATTACCGACATCAGATATTTTGCCACGCACATATCGAGAAATATTCATGATTATGAAAGAAATTTGAATGGAGTATCAAGTTATTGATGCATGTCCTAATGATCATATCATATAGTATGGATAATATGCATTAGAAAATGAATTCCCACAATGTCAAATAAGTATATATCGAACCGATAAAGCGTCAAAGAAGGTTCCTTGCAAATTTCTTCGTTATATTCCGATAATTCCACGTTTCCAGCGGTTGTTCAGGCGCCAAAGTATAGGACAATTTATGGATTTCCATGCAAAGAACATAATTCGAGACAATGTTCTTTGAATGCCTGTAGAGGTTCTGCATTGAAGTACATCAAATAAAAGTGGCCAATTTTTAAAGAAGAACCTTGTAATGTTAGACTTTTGTTGGCAGTTGATGGTGTCAATCTATTTGGAGAGATTTGTTCTACGTACTCGATGTGGCCTGTTTTTGTTATAAACAATAACTTTCCTCCTTGGATGTCAATCAAGAGAGAGAACAAAATGTTGGCAATGATTGTTCCAGGTATTTAATTACCTTTTATTTGCTTTAAAGTATGACAAAATATTTCATTTCTTTGTTTCGTGCATGGTAATTATGTCTTTTATATATAACGACATCTAGATAAGTATAATTAATCATGCAGTATGTTGAACCAATTAGGTAAGTACCAGGTTAAAAATTGAATGTATATATTGAGCCTCTTATCGATGAGTTGTTGAAGTTATGGGTTGGCGTCACTATATATGACATCTCTAGACCAATAGGGCAAAAACGATTTCAATTCCATGGAATACTATCATGGACAATTCATGATGCTCTAGGGTTAACACATTTTTGTGGTATATTGTTACTTTCTTTTGTGATTTAATATTATATATATTTATTGAAAATATCATGCATTATTTTAAATTGTAACTCTAATTTGCTACATTAATTCATATATCTTGTAGGTCTTCAAACAAAGGGTAAATTTGCATGCCCAATTTGTGGTCCTAGGATAAACTCTCGTTGTTCAAGGAGTTTAGGAAAGGAAGTGTTTGATGAGTATAGGCACTTTCTTCCTAAGAACCATAGTTATCGAAATGCAGACAAAACAAAATTCAATGGTAAAGAAGAGATTGGAAAAAAAACATGAAGAATGACACCTCACCTATGGAAGTTGGAATATATTAGAAATCGTCAAGGTATGCAAATTATTTATGTATGATATATTATATAAATCTTTGGTTAATTTCATTAGTATTAATTTAATTTTGTTTTATTAATTAGTGTTAATTTCATTTTGTTGATGTTTCATGAATGTCGTTAAGGCACGAATGGGATTCCACAAGGAATGAAAAGTTACCAGATGCAATTTAATAGGTTTCCATACTAAGAGCACCTACAAATAGTTCACCTGTTTGATACAATGCATATTGGGAAGAACATAACATAATTGTTATGTTGAATATTAGATGGAAGGACTGACAAAGAGAGAATTGGAAAGATTTGTAGTGACATCCAAGAAGCTAATCACACATTGCAAAGTGTTATTATTAATTCTAATGGTGATGGTCGTGAACAAAATACTAGTCTTCCTTGGTTATTGATGGAGCAACAGAGCAATATTTTAAAAGAGGTCATTGGAAAAATTAGGTTTCCGATGGGGTTTTCATTGAACATACAAAATATCTTAACGAAAAAAGGTGATTTTGGTGGGGTTAAAACACATTACTGACATACATTCATTAAGGTAATTAGTAGGTTATAATATATTTCCTTATTGGTAGGCATTTTTTGGAAACAAATAATGATTATTTGTTTTTTTTTTATAGTATATTCTACCTTTATCTCTCCTAGACGACTTTGACAACATAAAAAAAATTATTTATGTACTTGGAAAATACATGAGGTAAGTAATGTTTTATATGGAAAATGTACTTTGTATATGATTTGTAGCTGAACTTATTGACATATTATGTTTTATCTGCAAATTTATGTATGCCTTGATATTATTTTATTGCATTGACATTTGTAGGTGACTTTCATCAAAATAAATCCATAAAGAAGATATAAGGATTGGAAGAGAGAAATTCCTTGACTAATGTGTCAAATGAAATAGTATCTACCTCCGACATTTTTCAAAGCACAAGAACACTACCTCATACACCAAGTTGAGGATATTGAATTATGTGGACCAATACACATAAGGTCGATGTGGATGGTGGAGAGGTATTTGAAGTCATTGAAGGCTTTTATTAGACAAAGAGCACATCCTGATGGTTCTATGGTTGATGGATATATGGTATATCATTGCATGGTGTATATTAGTCAATATCTACCTAAATTAGCAAAAAATATGAATGTGCCTCGCATTTGGCATCTTGACTCCATCAACAAATTTGAAGGGGAGATCCTATTGGGGAAAGGTAAAATGAGGATTGTGAAAGGTAATTATTAGATGTTGACGTAGATTTAATATATTACACATTTATTTTTTCAATTTTATTTTATTATATTGATTTTTTATATTTATTATTCCTGCATATTGAACTATATTAAACTATTCCTTTATTAACAATAGCTAATTAATGATATTAAATTGTTATTTTATCATATAGTTGCTTGAGAGTGGGATGTTTTACATTTATACATTGCAAACAACCTTGATTGGATGGAACATTGGATAGAATATACTGAAGAATACTTCAGTAGGTTATCATGGGAAGGGGTGAGTAAGATGATTAAAACAACGCATCATCATTGAGATCAATTTCCTGATATTACGTCAAGGGAAGTTGATTTAGCCTTTGTTTTAAAAGATAAACAGACAAGTAAATTGTTTACCCACATTTTCCTAGTTATTTCCCAAATTTTCAATGTATTTGGTTTGTTTAATTTTTGAAATATATATTTACTAATTCCTATATGAGGTTTATTAATTGGCAATGTATTTTTTACTTGTTTTCCATGTTGCAGTTGAAACATCAAAAGGCTATGTGTTATAATGGTCCTAAATTTTGTATCAAAATGTTGGATGATAAGATGAAAACCTCATATTGTGGGATAACTGCAGTGTTTAAGGTCACCAATGTTTCCTCTAGAAGTGATAGAAATCCATAAGAAACTGAAAATAGGTACTATGGGCATTTGGAGGATATAATTGAGTGTGATTTTAATTCCTTTAAAATAGTTTTGTTTGAGGTGAAATGGTACAGGCTACAGATGCATGAATGTGATCCTAAAAGAACTGTTATTGAGCATGATAATGGATTTACCATGGTTAATACAAGGGCATTTGAACCGGGTACAAAGCCTTATGTTTTCCAAGTCAATGTGAGCAAGTATTTTACTCAGAGGTACCTGGTAAAGCAGGTTGGTCATACATTGTTAGATATGATCTAAGAGGAAGACCGGTAAAGTATAATCATGTAGCCAAGGATGAAGATAATAATGAGGAAGAAGATCATGATTATGTAGATCAGGAGCAGGTGGTTGTAGTCGATGTGTCAGACAAAGAAGCTGAAGAAGTTGATCATCCAAATGTAGTAGACGACGAGCTCATTGACGATATCAATTACTATATTAGAAAAAATGACGTTGATGATGATGTTGATATGAATGATCCTTTCACCAATATCAATTATGAACTGGATCCTGATATAGACGTTGAGATGGATGAATAAAAAGATGAATGATATTTAATTGTTGAAAAGAAGAGATATGTGTTTATATATTTTATATGATCTTTATATGTTTTTATTTTGTATAATAGAGTATATTTTAGATGTTCTTTATAATTTCAAATTAGGTATGGAGAAATTGAGAGTGATGTGAAGGGGGGGGGGAATAATTAGAGATTCCACCTTCACGTGGTTTCCCCTGTTTAGTAGAGAATGAACTATTCTCGAAACCAAGAGGAGCTTTGTGCGACTGCACCTAATCATGTACTACTTGACCCCATTAAGGCGTGATAGTAAGTGGCTTAGGATTAGAGTTAGAACACTTGAGGCCTACTTAATAATTGGACAATGAAGTATGGCTTCAAAGAAGGAGAAATCAAAGAAGTTTAATATAACAATGCATGCACCTTGTCACCCATGCTGCTCTATGTAGATTCTCCTATAGGACCTCGTAGGTCTTTCTGTCTCCACTATATTGGTATGCTATCTACCTACACAAACAACCACAAGCAGAAGAGGGAAATGTTTCATCGGAGGCATTAATATGTCCAGGGTAAGTTTCAGAGGCCTGCAAAGAGTTATCTTATAGGTTGAAAGTGAGTTTAGCAGGAAGGGAGTCTAGATGTCAGTGAGTTCAAGTATCACTTCATGAAACATATTCCCCAACATGACTCTAATGAAATTTGGGGTTGTAGAGGCATTTCATCAACCTATGTATCCACCTATGTGGCCGCATTTCATCCCAATTAGGCTGGTCAGGAAGGGTTTCCAGACTCAAATATTACTGACACACCCACTATATATATCGTCCTAGCTCGTCCTCATTTCGTTTTAATTTTATTGGTCAAATTTTAAAGGAAACAAATATTAAAATACATTGTACTAGGGATAGAGTACATGATGGGCAACAATGACCTATGAATGGGGCCAATGTTCATTTTTTTTCAAAATTTTTCTGTATGCACTGAAATTTGACATGGATAGACTATTTGTATGCCTTGACGATATGGGAGGATTTCCAGACTCAAACATCACTCACACACCCACTCTTTATATTCATCATCTATGTCATTCAAAACAACATCATGCCAATTAGGACCATGATTTTGGTCGTGGCGAGAAGAAGGAAATAGATGAGATTTTGTATTTAAATAATGATTTTTTACTAATATTCTTTATGGAGAAAAAGAGTACTTAGATGAGAGAAAAAAACAAAGACAATAAATAACTTATATTGAAGCTTCTGTGATTAATAAAGTACTTCTTTATTGATGTTATTGCATTCCCTTGCAGTACTAGATGCATGGGCATCATGCGTCTCGATCATATTTTAAAGGAAACAACTAAAATACATTGGACTAGGGATAGAGTACATGATGGGAAACAATAACCTATGAATGGGGCCAATGTTGAAATTATTTCAAAATGTTTCTATATGCATTGAAATTTGACATGGATAGATTGTCTGCATGCCTTAATGATATGGAAGGGTTTCTAGACTCAAATATACCTTGGGTGGTAAAAATATTGTCTTAATTGATGTACTGGTTGTGACAATGCCAACAAAATCCAACATGTTCCTTAGGCACAATTGTAATTCCTTACTCTTTTTGTGATGAAATTTCCACATGAAGGATTCATTGTCACCATCAATCAATGCTCATATTATGATCCACAACCACATTTGACCGAAGATAATGTATCACCTTTAGTGGATCATACATATATAATCTATCCCTACTAGTTAGTTGGAAAAACCTCCTTCACAATTGAATTATGTGGCCACTTCCACCATTTTTTTAATATCAACTCCCATAAATAATGAGCCTTTGACTCATTTTCATGACTTAGGGAGATAGATTAAAACTATAAATTTATCCATAAGGGTAACAAATCCAATTTCACCCCCTATGTGCAAAAGTGTCGGGTCCTACTTCTTCGACCATGATATTTCTTAGCGATGATAAATTATTAGAGGCCACAACCTTTTTATACAGTCCTTAGGATAACCTCCATCATGGATCTTCTATTGAATTCCACCCTAGGTCTATCTACTCCACTACTATCATTCCCTTATACTCTATCCCTTTAGAAATATTGATCATTTTGATTCATCTCTACCAACAACACCTATGACTTGAAGAATATACCTTGGATTAAATTTCCATACTTAATATTATTGATGTTTCCATAGAACGAGATGTTGTCAAACTATTTCGTGTTGACATGAAGCATCTAATATGGATTTCTAGTTTTTGTTTTGGGTGTAGGACCTTGCATTGAATTGTATGGTAGCTATAGATCATTTTCTTAGCCATGTTTAGATGAGTAAGGTATATTCTTGAACTTTCATATAGAATTAGGATCATTTCCCTTTGCATTGTTTCATTTAAACCTTTTTCCACCTTAAAATTGTCCTAGGAATATACCTATTCAACATTGGTATATTATTCCATCTTCTTCACTTTGAAAACATCTAATGGTGGAGCCTTCCTATGATGGGTTACCCTAGAGTAGTACCATTTTTCCATTTGGCACCCATCCTAATAATATGTATCACCAAGAGCCCATGTAGCTTGATTTTTCATGTGGAGCTTCATTCTCATATGTAATCTAGTTCAACAGTAACCTGATGGGCAACAATAACCTATGAATGGGGCCAATGTTGAAATTCTTTTAAAATTTTTCTATATGCACTGAAATTTCACATGGATAGATTGTTTGTATGCCTTAATGATATGGAAGGTTTTATAGACTCAAATATACAATACTAGATGTGGGAACTTGTGGTTTGTCAAGGAAATTTAAAAGGAGCAACGAACATACATTGTACTAGGTCTAGACATGGGCAATGGTGACCTCAGAATGGGGCGAACGTTGAAATTTTTTCAAATTGTTTCTGTATGCACTGAAATTTTATATGGATAGACTATTTGCATGTCTTAATGATATGGGAGGGTTTTTGGACTAAATTTGACTCACACAACCACTTTTTTCCATCATCAAATCATCATGTAAACCATAAACCATATTTTTCTTTCAAAGTACAAAAATATCTTGACACAAGTTTTAAGTTTCCATAAACCTTTCTTCATTTTTCTTTCAGGTTCTACATTGTATATACAATGTATTTTTGTCATATTTGTGATGAAAAATCCCTCTTTTCGTTCATTTTTTAATCAACACTATAAAAATTACTGTGATGAATGGCCCATGCGTCCCTAAGGAAATTTCTATGATTTTGTACCTTGTCCTTTGACCCTAGAGAATTCCTTGGACAACCATGAGAACCATACTTCATGTTACAAATGCATTTGAAATGACCATTGCTATATCACATATTGCATGTGTGATTCCATAAATCCCTAGGCATGGACCATGAAAGATAAAATGAAATGAGGTCCTCAACTATGGGGACTTGGGGCTAGTCTAAGTTTAATTCTAAGTTGTATTCCTAGTCCTAGTTGGTCTAAGTGAAAGTCCTAATCCTAATATGTAGGCTCATGCCTATCAAATAGTACATAATTGAAAACATCCTTTTCAATGTGGGCCACTTTTTAACAGTATTCCATGTGGTGCATATGGGAGATATTTATATGAACAAATTTTCCTAGAATAATCCACATATATGGTGTCGCAGGAGGTGGGATTCCCTACAAATGATTTGGGTGATTTTTTTAAAATAAGGGTTGTATGTGGTTGTTCACAATGCAAAGGAATAAGAAACATCTCTTGTTGAGTAAGTTCTAAAGAATGATTTTCAATATAAACTTCTAGATGTTGATGGAAGCATATCCCCTATAGTTATTCGTAACCCCGTAAGTGAAGTTGGGCATACAAGGGAAAAAACTAAACTTAAGATTTTTCTTGAGCCTATGAGAAATGTGTCTATCATATCCAACACAAGCATGTTTCATACTATCCCATCATTAAGTGATAAGTGTTTAGATACCCAAGAATCAATTGTTGGACGTATTATTAAAACTAGGCGATCTAAGGTGGTGGGTGCAATAGTGAAGAGTTTGCTAAAGATAAATACACAATAAAATATTTTGCAATATGATGTTAGGGAATACCTTTTAGATATTTCCTTACCTACAACTTTATAATTTTCTCAAAACACATCATTTAATCACACTCTCTTTCGTGCATGGTTTAATGTTAAACCATTTCTTACAATTGGATAATGTTTCCCCTTTTGTGGTAACAAATGTATAATTTCCCCCTCTAAAATATTATGAGAATATCTATGATTTTTTATACTCATCCATGGTTGTTCAAACAAGGTAGTCTTGAAGTTATTTCAATGGCATATCTAGGGTGTCACAGGAGGCGGGATTCCCTACAAATGATTGGTGTGATTTTTTTGAAATAAGGGTTGCATGTGGTTGTTCAAAATGCAAAGGAAAAAGAAAAATATCTTGTTAAGTGAGTGCTAAAGAATTATTTTCAATAGAAAATTCTAGATGTTGATGGAAGTATATCTCCTATTGTTATTCCTAACCTCATAAGTGAAGTTGGGCATACAATGGAAAAAAACTAAATTTAAGATTTTTCTTGAGCCTATGAGAAATGTGTCTATCGTAGCCAACCCAAGCATGTTTCCCACAATCCCATCATGAAGTGCTAAGTGTTTAGATACCCAAGAATAAATTGTTGGACCTATTATTAAAACTAGGTGATCTAAGGTGGTGGGTACAATAGTGAAGAGTTTTCTAAAGAGAAATACACGATAAAATATTTCCCAATATGATGTTAGGGAAGACCTTTTAGATATTTCCTTACCTCCAACTTTAGAATTGGCTTACAACACATCATTTAACCACACTCTCTTTCGTGCACAGATCAATGTTAAACCATTTCTTACAATTGGATAACTTTCCCCCTTTTGTGGTAACAACTATGTAATTTCCCCCTCTAAAATGCTCATGTACTTGAAACTGGTGCATATAAATGACATGTGAATGGGGCCAATGTTGAAATATTTTCAATTTGTTCTTGTATGGACTGAAATTTGACATGGTTAGACTAGACACATGCATTGACGGTATGGGAGGGTTTCCAGACTCAAACATGACTCTCACATACAATTCGACAATCAAACAAGAAGCCTATAGAATAATTAATGTGAATGGGGACAATGTTGATTTGTTTTTCAATTTGTGCTTGTATGGACTGAAATTTCATGACATGTTAGGACAACACACATGCATTGATGGTATGGGAGGTTTTATGGACTCAAACATGACTCAAACAAAGAATTAGACAATCAAATAGTCTTTGGTTATTCTATCAAAACCCAAAAATAAGGCGTGCCTTCTCATGTACTTGACCCTACTTATAAGTGACATGTGAATGGGGTCAACATTGAAATTTTTTCAATTTGTGCTTGTATAGACTTGTCATGACAAAGGCTCAAATTACTAGGTCATTTTTTCCATGTTATGCTCGAGGACATGGTTCTAAGTGGAGGCCATGTATTGTTGTGAGATACACATGCAACGACTTATAAATCCTAATTTTAACATACCATTTGATTGGACGTAGGCCCTCAAGAGATTCTAGATTATATCTCTATAAATATCCTATAAGTGACCAACTTCAACAAACGAAAAAATGAGTGCCTTTGTTTGACATGTCGTCTACTCCATTGTCTTCCTTTCCCTTAAAAAATACTAATGAATAAATTTCCCATGCATCTTATTGACATATATATGATTAAAATTCCCATTCTGAAATAGGCCAGTTGCATCATAGAATATTGGCCAGTCATGCCAAAGGCTCCAATCAATAGGTCATTTTTTTCATGCTTCCCCTGGGTACATGGAACATTGTTAAGGCTACTTGGTCATGATGAGACACACGAATTGCAATTACAAGGAGGATTATAGGCCCAACTTCAAATATTGAGCGCAACAACAATGATCCTTAGGGCCTAAGCCATGAATTGGGGATGAAGAACTAACAATTTTGTCCCTAATACATTATTCATGGGGCTTAGAGGCCGTGCATGTGGCTTTGAACGATGTTACATGGTTTTCAAGTGAAATGTATGCCCTATAGGAGGATTAGAAAAGAAATTTCAAGGATTGTGCACAATAGAAATGGTTCTTATAGTTCAAGCCATGGTTTGGGGTTGAAAACATAGGATTTAGTTCCCAATCCATGATTTTGGGGCTCATAATACATGTATGAATCCCTAGACCATAATGTAGGCCCTAGAGGTGCAATATTTTCCCTATAAATGGAAAATGAACCCAATTTCAAGGTTAGGATGAAACATGGATGGTTCTTGTGGTCCAAGACATGGGTTGGGACAAAAACTATTGATTTATCTTATTATTAATGTTTTTTAGGCTAAGAATCCATATACAAGGCCCTAAACTATAAGACATTCTTTGTAGATAGAACTTTTTTTCCCGAGGGTGGAACACAATCCAAATTTGAAGGACTAGGTGTAAAAATGATGGCTCTTATGGCCCAAGCCCTAGTTTAAAGCTATAAACCATGGAAAGTACTATGAAATTTGCATAAGAACATACGAGAACCAAAATCACAATATAAATCATCATAATAGATAATTACTCTCATATTTAAAGAAAGTAAGATTGAAATTAATTAATCTCTTGTAAATGTGTAAGGAATTGAAATAAAAATGTGATATGACTAAAAATATGGGAAATTAATTTTGATATTTGGATTCATTTTATATTATTTAATATGGAACATTTTGTTCTAAAAGGGGCATTGGAGGAGACTATCACAAGGAAAGGCGAGGGGATATGGGTTACCATGTACATTATGGGTTTTTATATAATATATAAATTTATCAAATATATACAAACAAACCTAAAAATTCATAATCCTTCACCCATGTGCCCATTACCTGCCCTGAATTACCTCACCTCTTGGTCACAAGTATTGAGAGCAAGTGAAGCCATTGTTGGAGTGAGATATCACCTGTGTTCCCATAACCTCCCCTAAATTACCTCACCTCTCTGCCATGACTAAGAGTGAGAGAAGCCATTGTTGGAGTGAGAGAAACCATTGCTAGAGCGACAGAGGAGGAGCGACTGAGAGTTCGTGAGAGAAACCATTGCTAGAGAAAAAGAGGAGGAGTGAATGAGAGTTCCCTTACGCCATTTTTGGAGTGATAGAAACCATTGTTAGAGCAAAAGAGGAGGAGCGACTAAGAGTTTGTGAGAGAAACCATTGCTGGAGTGACAAAGGAGGAGCAACTGAGAGTTCCCTTATACCATTGTTGGAGTGAGAGAAACTGTTTTGGGAGTGACAGAGGAGGAGCGATTGAGAGTTACCTTACTGGAGCGATGGAGGAGACCCCACCTTGACTAGGAATGATGCCAAAATCAGTAAGTTCTTAAAATCCTTTCAAACCCCAAATCAAGAATTAAATCTCCTGCTTTTGAATCTCATCCAAGGTTTTGCTAAGCTTGTTAACCAATTTGAGAAAGAGAATCTCTTCTCGCAGTCCTAAACCCATTTATCATTTTCTCCTCCTCAATTTTCCTGAATAGATTTTTTTTATGCATAGATAATATCAACAGAGTCTAGTGACATAGTTCACATAGTCTAGTGAATAATCTAGCAAGCAAGAGATTATGCCAATAACAATACCACCTTATCAAATTCAAGCAATAAACAAAGATATGAGAGTGGATTCATATAGATATAGGTGTTGTCAACATAGTTCATTATAATAATATTTCATGTTTGGACCAGAATTCAATTACAAAGACAAAACCCCAAAAGATTACAGATGTTGATTATGAATCAAAGAAAAGGACTATAATAAAGAATGATTTGCTAGAAATATTAATAAGGTATCATTAACCAAACACAAGCTTGACTTTCTGCAGTTTTAGACAGTAAAGAGCCTTGAAAATAGTGACATGGAAGAGATGTTTAGCGCATTTACTCAAGTCATTAAGATTCCTTAAGTGTCAACTTTCCTTAATGAATTTTTGGAACGATATAATATGAAAATGTTGCCAAAGGAAATATTACAACATCACCAAATATGAACTTTGATTTTGCATATTCTTAAATAGTAAAGAAAACCCTTAAACAATGATGAAAGGGACAAAATTTTGCTTCTATAAGAGGCCATTGGACCCCTATCATATCGATTTGTTCCTATGGAATAACTGGAGAAAGAAAACACATAAACATTGCCAAGAATTGAGACTTATACCACAATACTCAATGAAATAACAACTCTACAGTTTCTAAGCGGTGTATAATCCTCAAACAATGATCAATCTTCAAGAGAAGACTTAAGATATTTCATGAGGACGTTGGCATCATTAATCATAGGTTCATTCTTATGAAACAATTGGTGCAAGAATACTTCAAAATGTTACCAAAATAGTAACTATGACATGTGACTTAAATCTATGGTTGCCTCGCTTGAGGAATAGTTTCACGGAAATGGAGACGAACCGGGATGACGTCAGATCTTGTTTCTCTATTGAGTGGAAAAGGTAGATTTTAAGCTCGTTATGTCCCTCAATGCATCTCTGTGATGGGTAAATTTCCATGAGAAAGGGGCGACTTTCGTATGGCTTGTAATTTGATGTAATTGTGAAAATTTTGTCTCGGAGAAATATTTTTCCTAATATATCTTCTCTTAGGCTAAATATCCTCGCTAAGGATGCATTTCCTTCATCACCCTATCTACATCAATTCCCAAGCCTAATTTTGGGACTTTAATGCCTCTTTCTATCATAACTAATTCCATACACCTCTCATTCACTTGATTATACAAAGGTGTATGAAAATGAGAGGTACAAATGGATGTCGTAAGAAGAGTGAAGACCCTCAAGTTATGAAGAAGCCAATTGTCTTCATTTACATATTGGCAGTCTTTGTACTTGAAATATACCATTGTATTTTTTGTTATATGCTTGTTTCTCATGCACCATTGTTAATGTACCTATCTTGAATAGTGCAAGCATCTATTGTTTCATATAAGAGTTTGTCCTTTCCTTAAACTTGTATTGGCACTTATACTTGTTGCAAGAACACTTTTACTTTGTCATATAACTTCTATCTTGCCTTGTCATTGAACCTTGTCACTTGACCCATCTTTAGATGAGGCCTTATCACCCTTGGGATACCATTCATTAATTCTAAAGAATCTATCTTGTTGAGTATCCTCCAACCATTCATTAATTCTAAAGCATCTATCTTGTTGAGTATCCACTAAGCCTTTTTAGTATCATCAAGAAAAGTGTCATCCACTAAGAATTTTTAGTATCATAGACCATAAATATCCTTGCTAAGGCTGCATTTCCTTCATCACCCTATCTACATCAATTCCCAAGCCCAAGTTTGGGACTTCAATGCCTCTTTCTATCCTAGCAAATTATTTCATACACCTCTAATGTTGGGACTTTAATGCCATTGTATAAAAGAGAAGACTCACACCCCAAAGCATACCAAGATAATAATAATGGGATGCCAAGTATGATATGAATCAAGTAAATAAGGACCCCAATAAGTTTCTTACATACAATAGAATCAAGTATATTCTCCAAGCAAAACATGGGTTCTCTAAATATTTGCTCGCTAACTTATCTTCTCATTTTTTCGAGTGTTGGTACCACAAACTTATATTCGCACGATAACTTATCTTCTTGTTTTAACAAGTGTAGGTACCACCAAATAGGTATCTTTCAGATCTATCTTCCTCAAGTGATGATCAAGATATACTCAAAGAGGTTGAAAGTGAGATGTGTTGTACTAGATCTATCAGTTCTAGATCAACTAGATCTGAAAAGGTAAGGAAAAGATTGCATATACGCATGCAATTTTTATTGCCAACGGAGGGTCATGTAATTATGATGTTGAGAGAATAGGTGACATTGAGTTTCCCTTGAGGTATAGACATCTAGTGCAACAATGGGAACCTAAGGATCTACCTTAAGTGGACACAAATTTATTCATCAGTGGGAGGACGTATTGCATTGCTCCTTCGTCCTTACATGGATTGGGGTTATTGTCCATGGATGGAATAAAGGTCGGCTATGGAACTGTAACTAAATTGATGGAGTATGTTGGACCATTATACAAATACAATCACTATTTGATGTTGGTCCGATATACGTGAAGTATGCGGAGATACTGAGTTGCCGCAAATTATATTCAACTAGTAGATAACAATCAAAATAAAAGGGAAACTATGTATATTGATGGAAACATTACAGGCTTTATAAATAGTACACGACCAATGCCAACAACTAAGAAACCGAATTGCATATTTGAGGGACACGAAGGAAATCTTATATTTGTATGTGCAACAAAAACAATAGTTCCAGGTGAAGAGTTGTTGATCGATTACAACTTAAATCAAATAGATGGAGGGGGTGCAACTATGGGGGTAGATATATTACATACCATTCAAATCAACCTTTGATCAATCATTTTTGTAATTTATCGCTGCAATATTTCAATTTTTTACTGCATATATTTCATTTTTCATTATTTATTTTCTGATATTACTGCAATATTTCATTTTTTTAATGTTACAATTACTTTCATAACTCTTGTTGATTAATTTATTGTGTCAACA
>ML781716.1:274867-290034 GCA_009831015.1 Picea engelmannii
TTTATCGCTGCAATATTTCAATTTTTTACTGCATATATTTCATTTTTCATTATTTATTTTCTGATATTACTGCAATATTTCATTTTTTTAATGTTACAATTACTTTCATAACTCTTGTTGATTAATTTATTGTGTCAACATATGTCCAAGGTGACCGTGAGAAATCACATGCTACATATGTCCAGGGTGACTGTGGAAATGCACCCGTTGTGCCTTAGAAGGTAAATGTTAAATATAGTAACAAATTATGATTACAACAACTAAATTTCTGAAATTTCATTATTTATTTTATGATATTACTGCAATATTTCATTTTTTAATGTTACATGTGAATTTCATAACTTTTGTTGATTGATTTATTGTGTCAACATCTATCTAGGGTGACCATGGAAAATCACCCGCTACATCTGTCTAGGGTGAGCGTGGAAATGCACCCATTGTGCCTCAACAGGTAAATATTAAATATAGTAACAACTTATGACTACAACAACTAAATTTCTGAAATTTCATTATTTATTTTCTGATATTACTACAATATTTCATTTTTTTAATGTTACAAGTGAATTTCATAACTTTTGTTGATTGATTTATTGTGTCAACATCTGTCCAGGGTGACCATGGAAAATCACCCGCTACATCTGTCCAGGGTGACCGTGGAAAGGCACTTGTTGTGCCTCAGTAGGTAAATGTTAAATATAGTAATAACTTATGACTACAATAACTAAATTTCTCAAATGTTAAAGTTTATTTCATTAATTTTATTCATTAATGTATTGTGGTGTGGTCACTGTGGGAAGGCACCCACTCATATTAGATCAAAGCAGGGTGATCGTGGGAAGTCAATGGTCGCACAATATCTAAAAATAATTGGCATTAAGAGTATTTTAATTTCATTTATTGTTTGATGTTTTTAGTCCACAATCGATTTGGACGATGAGGATCTTGAGGACGAAATATTTTATTCCACTAACCCAATAGCAACTGTCGCGAAGGCCTTGAAGAAGGAAAACATAGAATATATATGTTTGTTTCAAAAAAGACCCCTGACACAAGAGGACAGGGCAAGAATTGCAGAGCTACAAAATCTAATAACTAATTTTGGGGTAAGTGGAATCTTCACATATTTTTATCAGCTATGACAATTTCATATCTATTTTTTTGTTTTATATTTTCTATATGATTTGATAAAGTAACGTTTTCCATTTGTAGGAGTTTTTAAACCCCGTGCCCCAAGAACCTGTCGAGCCTGCAACTGTTATAGGTAGAAGTGATGGTCCAATGCAAAAAAAAAGTCGACATAGAAAAGTACAAGTGAGTATTTTTTACCCTCCTGAGGTTCCCCTCGAATCCATTGATGAACGCAATGATGTTGACCAGAATGACACGCTGGTGCATGATGAGCCAGAGCCTGGGACTCCACTTGACTCTGGAGATGAACGTATTGTATATGGAGAGGAAGTTATTCATGGAGCAAAATGGATTAAAAGCACGAGATCAATAGATCTCACCTTTATGGTGGATGGCGCATATGTTCTGATCAAGATTCAAAAGATTGTGGGTATTTGTTAATTAATTGATTCATTTTTATCATGAAATTGAAATGGACATTTGTTTAGATTATTATAAATTAATGGATAACACGTTTCTGTAGGAAAAAATGTTTTCTACAGAAACTTGAATGACAAAGAATTGGAGTTGTTTGGCCCCAGCATTTGCATATGGTGGAATGGACAATATAGCGAAAAGAAATATGAATTGATAGGCCACATGGTAAACTTGTCCGACAATACGTTCAACAAGAAAGTGGATACAAAGTTAGCCGGCGAGAATTTAAAATATACCAGGGCCCAATATAGGGAGAAATTGCAATTAGACCTCAAGCATGAGCGCCCTCCCATGGTTCCAGAGAAAGAGTGGAAGGCCCTGATAAAGGATGCAAAGGAGAACTTGTTTAAAAAACAAGGAAGACATCCACGACTTGGTCAAACAAGGTACAACACATGTCATCTTCTTAGTGAAATATGCTCATTTATGTTTTT
This sequence comes from Picea engelmannii, assembly GCA_009831015.1. Lineage (NCBI taxonomy): Eukaryota > Viridiplantae > Streptophyta > Pinopsida > Pinales > Pinaceae > Picea > Picea engelmannii. Next base: position 276,907 of record ML781716.1, read on the forward strand.
CTTTCTTGTTTTAAGTAACAATTCCGATATCTAATGTTTTTCAAAAATTCCATATATAGGCTACCTGACACCTCCAAAGCAACCAAGGCTAGAATGGAAAATCATGGGAAGCATAAACTAGGCCAGGGTGGCTATGGAAAACTAAAATCCTGAATCGTAAGAATTAAATGATTAACTGTGGTGAATATTTATTTAACAGTAGCGAACAAATATCTGTTTTTGTTATTGGTAATTTTAATGGTGTTATGCATTGAAGTTAAATATGTTCGACACTGCTACCATCGAGGAGGACCTAAAGCTTGGTTACAAGCACGTTTTTAAAAGTGTGATTGAATATAGGAGAAGCTTGGGGAAAACTCCAATCTCCCCAGCTACGCATGTAAATAAAATGAATAAGGAAACTATAGTAGCATGCTTGTAAAGTCTATTCATATTTTATTATCTCACCCTTAACTAAGTATTTATGTTTGTTTTCAAGCAACAGTGCAACCATAACAATGAATCTAGCAGTATTCAGTAGACACCACTTCATACTAGGGAGCACATGTCCAATCATAGTGAGGAGCAGAGTACCCATTCTGATATGTATGCTTCAGAATTAGAAATATTCACTGTGATTGTAGATATTTATTTCCTGACTTAAAATTATATATTATCTTCTTTAAATGGAAGAGCATGTAGCTCAAGAGGGTGAATTTCAAGAGGAACCAAGTAGACAAGAAATTAACGCACCAACTGTCACAGCTACACAAACAGGTAAAGAGCAATATTGTAATGTTAATCAAAATAATGAAATAGTTTTTTCAATTATAATTCAACATATCAATATGATCATTTTCATTGTTGCAGTTCATTCCCCTGCACAACTGCCTCCACGCCCTTCTCAACGACGTACCAAAATTATGGTACATGAGCGCATGGAAACACAAACAATAGAAGGACAGGGTGCATGAAATACAGTGTCAAAGGATGATTATGATACCCCAATCGTCAATTTTATGAATGTAAAAAAACATAAATCAAAGAAAAAATAGATTTATAAATTCATGACTTACATTGTATGAAACATTGTTTATATGAATTACAACATTATGCTTCAATGTTTATATGTTCATATGTTTTGATGACTATCCTAGTTATGCATGAATGTCTATATGTTTTCTATATAAACAAAATCATTTGTTGGGTATGGGGAATTGAGAGCGATGTGAGGGGTGGGGGGGGAAGGGGCCATATGAGATTCCACCTTCACGTGGTTGGCCCTGTTCAGTAGAGAATAATCTATTCTCTAAACAAAGATAAGCTCATTAAGTTATGTGACCACTTAAGTTTTTTCTAGAGTATTTTACATAACTAAATGTATGTTTATTTGCTTATATATTATTTACTCATATAAAGAATTTCATCCAGGCCTTGGTGATGGAAATGCATCTTGTGGACAAATCTTATCAATTTGTATGGGCTAATGGATCTGGCGAAAGGAAAATGATAAGGTAAGGGTTTTGACGTGTTTTTTAAAGTATAGAACTCAATGTAGAACTTATGGAGACATAGAAATGTAAAAATACAATTTTGATTATTGTTAAGATATTCATAATTTCTACGACATTACTAGCATCAAATTAATGTATGAGACCCTTATGTTTGTGGGATTCATAGAGGGTTTATTCATTGTCCCACAAACAAGTGGGTCTCATACATTAATTTGGTGTCTCGCTAGGTTGTGACCTATCAGTATATTTTTGAGATATTAGTAATTTTATAAGTTGATGTGAAATAATATATAAACACATAAACATATTTTGATCAACCGTTGAAATATTGCACCTACAAATCTACTTTGGCATGTTTCTAGGACTATTTATCTCCCCATGCATATTGAATTTTATGAGTAATTGAGTTGATGAGTTTATGTGATACACGTTGGCTTAATTTTTATTTTATATGAATTTAAGCATGCTTGAGGTTTTGATCTAATGATTGGTACATAGTTTGTCTTTGGAATAATAATTTCATAATTATGATAGTGAATTCAAATTGTAGAGGACACACTGTTGTCATGAGTTAAATTTCTTAATAAGGAGACTACATTTTTGAGAACTTATGGTTTCACCAAGGGTTCTTGTAGAGACCTTGGGTAGGTCCCACTCAAGGGAATGAAAAGAACCCTCTTTTCTATGATATTCTCATTTCTATAGTAGTTTACAAGTTCATGTAGTAGTTTCATGCAAGTTATTACAATAGTTTTATTTGCTTCATGTCATTTTATTTCAAGCCATTTTAATTMTGCAATTTTACGCCCCCCTCCCCCCCCCAACATTTTCTACGCYAKGTAGYGTTTCCTTTGAAACTATTGYTAGTTCCTTTGAAATKCCCTCAACCTACACATCCTAAGTCATCTCAACCATCTGGGTCTTGGTATCCACATACAAACTGACAACCAAATCATTCTAGGAACAAGTGAATCCGACAATTTGCTTGAAGATAATGGTGACCATTCTTCTTGTGAGTTAACTTTTGGGTCTACAACCCCTTCAAAATTTCCAATCAATTAGGACACAACATTCCAACTAGATCCAATTAAATATCCACAATTCAAAGGAAAATACTGTAGTGGAGAATAAGTCCTCTTTGCGTACACATGATCCTCTTCTTCAATGGCCCAAACTAGTGATCCCCCTCTAAGTACAAAAGAATATGATCCGCCCTTCTAAGAATTAAAGCATCCAAGAAACCATTCCCATGAGAGACCATATGGTTGTATGACCATAGGACTCCCAACTCTACCTACATGCTCTCTACCCCTTGTGCAACTCCATATGGTTGTGGGACCTTGTGCCCTAATGTGACATTCTCCCTATGTGGATCTATCTCCCCATGCCCTTGAGTGGATCCAAAATTCAACTCATAGGTTATGTTGAAGGTTGATCCTTCCTCCCTAATAAGATAATGGCTCGTTGTGTGTTGGACGAAAGGGTAGGCACCTCCATTTTGGGATGTCCTCTTCACTCTAGGTTGAGGCCCAAGTTTCTTGTTAGGTGTAGTTTGTGGGTTGTTTCACCTAGCTTGGGATTTATAGTGGAAGTTAGTTAGATTTGAACTTGGTTCTAGCCTAAATAACCTCAACTAGTTATTGATTCCCCTAAATCTAAAAAAATGCTTGTTACACACCTAGTCCTTATGGTTGGCTCTTTGTGATAACCCATCAACACACAAATTTTCCTTGATAATAAAAAATAAAGAAGAGGCCACATCACTACATTGTAGAAACACTATACTAACTACTTTGAAGCTTGTAATTCAAAGCATATATTCATGTTGTGAGATTAAGAGAGTAACTATGAATTTCACTTGTCGACAGTATTGCACCAATGTGGTTGTCCTTATATATAAAAGCATATATGCATGGTTTGAAATTCAAATTTTTTGTTCTTCAATGACATGTAAGAGAATTAACTAAGATATTAACTAATAATTCTTCAATGTCAATATTTTACAATATTAGCATAGAGACAATGAAGATTCTAATTCATTTAGTTGAGGATCATAAAAGAAGGATACAATATCTTATTAACATTCATTTATACCAATTTGGCATGTCGAAAATGTGTTAAGCACCTTTGATCATGGAGGGTAACCAAATTCCTCCTTCATTTTCCCTTTGAACTTCAATCTGACCATCACACTAATTATACATTGATGGAGAGTTTAACAATGTGAATTTCTTTGCATCATCTGGTGATATTGAATGGATTGATTCTTTTTTTTTATTTGAATTATCTAATGCATGCCTCCTCTTCATCACCTCGAGGGAGCTATTGGGTAAGGAGACTATCAACAAAGGGTTTGACTCATGATTTATTGTATCCATGTCTACACTAGCACCCCATGTGGGTTGGTCAAAGTTCTTTACAATACCACATGCTTGGGTACCCCTAGAATCTTTTTTTTAATGGAACCCAAAATACATTCTTTGAGTTTTCCTTTTTTGATTCTTTCCAAAAATAAGATTTGTTATTCTTCTTCCTATTAGATTGAAAATCCTTTGCCTTCAGAGAGGAAGTTGCTACATGCCCATGCTCAAAAAAGACTCTACAACAAAAACCAATATGTTTATAGTCTAGTCAATGTGTTTCATGATTTATTTGGTTTTTTCTCTATCTTCTTCTTCCACTGTTGCTTAAATTTATTCAAAGTGTTGCCTAGCTGCTTCTTTCACTTCTGTGAAATCTTCTATATTCTACCCTCTTTCTAAGTACATTATTTTAATTATATTCCTATGCCCCTCATGCTTTAGTGTTCTTGTGAAAGAAAGAAGTGTTTCTATCTCAAGGCTCCACGATCTTAATCACCATTATTCTTCCTCCTTTATAAAGATCGCATGCAACTTTTGGATCGTGTCTCTTTCTTCCTATAACATGTGCTCAATGACCTCCTCCTCTTCCATTTGTTTTTGTATTCCTTCTAGTTGTTTTTGACATTCTTTCCTTTCTTGCTATAGAGGAATATATAATATTTTAACCCAATATTTCAGAATCGGTTTGACTACCTTTAGTTTATATTCCTAGATATAGTTCGGAGACCCTATAATTGGTTTCTCCCAAGTATCCTCTACAAGAGCCAAAAATTCCTCCTTTTGAAGCCGAAGAGGGTTAAATCTAAAAGGAATGGGCTCAAAATTTTCTAATGGTTCAAAGGTTAGAACAATAGGATTATGATCGAAGTCAACAAAAGGCATAATTTTAGAAGAGATAATATAATTAGAGATTAAAAATCACTGTGAATGAGAAACATATCCAAATGAGCCGCAATGAAACTAGGATTCACTCTTTTGTTACTCCAAGTATACTTTCCTCTGGTTGGTTTTACATCTGAAAGATCCCAATCAGAAATTAAGTTCCCCATTCTTTCTCTCATGGGGTCATGAACTATATTACCTCCCTTTTTCTCTGAGTTTGTCAAAATAGTGTTGAAATCCTCAACCACAATGCTGGAGTTTGAACCATACTTTTTTCCAACCACCTGTAAGGAATCCAAGAAACCAACTTTTTATGGGTATCTCATTGGAATGTAGAAATTAATAAGGGTAAAGTACATACCTAAATGGTGAAGATGAGTCAAAATCCAATGTTGCAAGCTTCAATATGTTTCAATTTAAATTTTAGTTTTGTCTCATAGAGTGATTATTCATTTCCTTATTTATATTTGTGGTTTCTTCTCTCTTTTCCTTATGAGATTTCCTTCCTACATTTTTGGTTGATTTTTCTTGTTGTATCTCCCCTTCTTCTAGAGCTTGTTGTGATTTTATTCTTGTTACTATCTTCCATTTTTGAATAGGAGCTTTCATAGCAGCTTGGTCTTGTTCCTCTTGCCTCTTATCTTCTAATATTTCCTCCTCTATTTGTTGGGGATGACACTTTATTCCTCTTGTTAGTTGAAAATCCAGCCATAATTTTATCAATTCTCTCATTTCCATTTATTTATTCTATCATTCTCATGTTTATGTAAAAACATTATTATGCCATGCCCTCCTTGCCAATCATCAACCAATCTGAAATTAAAAATAACTAGCACTATAAAAGGGTAAATTTCTGATGGGAAATATATGGTTCTAGGAGATCATAAAGGTTAGGAAAGCTAGAAACATTCACCCATTGTGTATTTTCCACTTTTTGGATGCTTGAGAGACAAGCATTAAATTCTTACATGGAATTTGTAGAAAGCATTCAATATATTGGGCTCTTTCTACTCACACTAAAGAGCACTAGAGGAAATAATTTCCTAATGGGTTGTTGGGCAGAGAAAGGGAAAATATGATGTGAAGAAATGGAAGATATTACCATGGCTATTTGACAACTGGATGAGGTGCCTAGAGTTCTTTTAAAAATATTATTGGCCAAGCATTAGATATAGTGGGTTGGCTTTAGTGAGCTAGAATCTTGTAGCTTGGTTCCTTCACCCTAGTGGCCTCATAGCCCATATTGAGGATGGTATACAAGTTGGATTCCTATGGTTGGGTGGAAAATTTCTCGTACACAACAAGTTTCTTGCACATATTCATGTTAAAAGATAAGTGCTCTATTCTTATTTATGAATCTGTAAAATGGATGTTGTTTTATGTTAGAAAAATATATATGATTGCATGGTAATGTGTGTGTTTGATTAACTATGAACATATGCACTAACCTACCATGAAATAGTTAGTCTATGATAGTAAATTTCAATGGATTCCATTAATTCTCACTGTACATACATTTTTAACCAATTTTAGGCTTTCATGGGAGACATGCCTTTTCTTGTCAAGGTGAGTGGGTCTATGAGGCCAAAATTTGAATGCCCTGATTCATGGCTACCTATCCCATGGTTATGAGTTTTGTGAGTATGCTACACTTTTTTTATGGAAAACGATTATGAGAAGGAAATATATAGATACTTTAAGAATTGAAGAGTGGATTAGGAGTATAAGGAAATCAATTTTAAGAGGTATGGTTTGCTAGAAGGATTTTTTGGAATCCTATCCTCTCATAGGAGAACAAATTCCATGGTTTATACGAAATGGTCAACAAGTTCACATTAGAATTGACCCCTCAATTGGAATTATGGAAGTCCCAAGAATATCCCACCTTCTAGTTGAGACCCTTCATGCTAAAAATGAGTTATTCTTAGCAAATTTTTATGAAAGGGACAACATGAATAGACAAACCATAGGATGGAAGGTTGTATATGAGATAATTATATTCAATAACATGTAAAAGTAATGGAACCAATATGTAGAGGCCCTATAAGAAATTTGAATTCTACTTGGGTATCATCTAAACATATTGGTATGGGTAATAAAAAAAGTGGGAGGAGATTATCAATCCAAATAAGGTATATTGAAACAATGCATAATATGAAAAGGACTAAAACTTGGAATTGGAATCTTATTTGGAAATTATAAGCCCCAACAAAGATAATATTATTCCTCTGCCAACAATAAGATTTGTTATTCTTCTTCCTATTAGATTGAAAATCCTTTGCCTTCGGAGAGGAAGTTGCTACATGCCCATTCTAAAAAAAGACTCTACAACAAAAACCAATATTTTCATAGTCTAGTCAATGTGTCCCACTACAATTCTTGTACTCCGATACAATTTGGCCATGAAGACCTTTGCATAATTCTATGTAAATGTAGATTTGGGTATAAGTTGAGGATGTCACCCTCCCAAATTTTGGATAGTGTACCCAAAGTCTTATTGATGGTCACAACATATTTAATTCCCTTGTATTCTAGAATGACACTGAGAAATCTTACCCAAATTACGACCTCTAAAAATTACCCCAAATGTAAGTTGAATTCAAGAAAACAACGCTTTATAAAGAGCCCTACATTATACATGAACCAATTAGAGCCATCATCTATAACATGTGCAAAATTAAACTCAATGATAAATCCTAGGAAGGAAAACCCTTTAGAATATATGGATCCTAATCAATGGCATCAAAAAACAAGCCCAAGAAGTATATATCCACTTACGAAGATTGTTCGATGATGTACATAAGCCATTAAGGCTAGAGACTAGTGAGTGCTTTAGATTATAGTATTCTCCCTTCTTGGCCCATATAGGACCGTGTTTCAAAATCATAACCGAGGTTTCCTTATCCACACAAAAGGATGAGATAGGAGATTTCTTAGAAAGCACAGGAAAACTATCAAAATTTTTTTAAACCTACAGAAGTCGTCGCAATAGTGACGTAAGTTCGTCTCAAGTATGGCATCTGCGTCACAAGCCATTGGTGGGTTTTTTACTCTACCACATTGTTTCATCGATATTGACACACTCCTTCGTCGATATAGCGACGCATATTCTTCGCAAGAAGGTATACATCTCTTCTTCTTGCCATGAAATTTCGTCCCTATAGTGACGAACGTTCATGGCAAGAAGTTAAATATTTGCTTTGGGATTCCATCTTTTTGATGTATGTTCGTCGGTCTATTGACGATAGTTTGTCATAATTACGAAGATGTGAACAAAAAAAATAACATAAAATATTTAGGATGATGACATGTGGCGGCCTGATTTCGTTGATGTTTCCACAAATACCTAGTGCGTGGATATAGCGACGAAAAACGTTCCACGAAAAATATTGTTTTCCTTCGTGGAAAGTGCGACAAATATGTGTGGAAATAACAACGAAAAACCATGGCAAATTTGGTCATATGTAGTAGTGACTAATTTAGGGTTGAGGATGAAAAAACCCTAACCCTAGATGGCTTTTGGGATAGAATTCAGGAGTGGTATTTTGAGAAAAGAATTTAGGAGTGGTATTTTGAGAGAATAAAATAGGAGGTAGGAGATTATGTAGTATCCATTCCAGCCACAGTGTCAAAGGAAACTCCATAGTCAGTATCCCTTTCTTTGTACTTTCCATTCATAACTGGAAAAAAAAAAGTAGAGCATAGGCCTCACCTTCTAATTGGGTTTTCTCTCATATAATATTTCCTAGGATACATCTTGTGTTTGTTTTTGTGGATGGTGTGTTCATTTTCCTCTTTGTTTTTGTATTTAAGTTATTTTCATAAATTCAAGCATTAAGATGGAAATAATTAATCTAGGATATAAGGAAATAAATTTCATAATCTAAGTTTCATAAAATTACAAGATCTTTGTGATGAACTATTTCAATGGAATATACGTGTTAGTTTACAGATCACTCTAGTAGCTATGTAATAGAAAATCGAAACAAACACATGAGGTAGGTACAAAATTCATATCCATTCATTGAAAAGGAAAGAACTAGATAGAGTAGTGTCATTGTTCTATAGTGGGTGAAGGAAAGGGACAATGAAGAAGAATAGAGAACATAAATAGCACAAATATACATTCAAACCATCACCCAGGCTAAGAATTAGTATACCCCTACAATATCAAAAACTAATAATAGTCATGTTAGAGATACACTAAAATATCATGTGTAAGTAAACCAATGAATCACTAAGGTTTCATTAATTGTATATAACTCTTCTTGTGAAGCCATGCAGTGCATTAAGACTAGCTCAAAAGAAAATGAAAAATAGAAATCAACTCAGCAAAATCATAAAAAAATCAACTAACAAGAAGCTACAACACAATAGAAAAAAATAAGAAGATGCAAGCAAGAATCCAAATCAATTAAAATTGTAGAAAATCAAAATAATTTGCGGTTTTGTCTTTTCTGGATTTTTTTTTGTTTTTCTTTGTTATGTATAAAGAAAGAAGAAGGATTTAATTTCATGGAGGATACCTTTATACATTCAATATAAATCCCCTTCCTATCAATAAAATGAAATAAAACTATACTAGAAATTATGTTTAACTAGTTGTCTAGGGCAGGGATCATGTTAGTAGACCACTTTAAAATAAAAATCCCTCTTATCCTGGAAATATCAAAACTATTAAGATAAGAATCCTAGATCTTATTATGAAAGGTGGGGCTTGGAAATCAAATTTCCTCCATGCTTCTCAAAATGGACAATAGACAATTTGCAAGGGACATGCTAATTATTGCTATCTTTGAAAAGAGCCTTAATGTGCTCTTGGGCATAAGATGGAAAACATGTGACATGGATACAAGTTCTACCTTTATTAGCATGGATAGAGAAACATGGTCGAATATACTCATCATAAACTAGAGGAAGATTTAGGTAGAAGGGAACACGCTACTGGCTAATGATAGAGTCATAGAAAACTAGATCTTTCCCTAAGATAACTTTAAGATTACAAATGAATAACTTTCCACTCTCCCTGTCTTCATATATGTCTAGTTTATCCTTTGTGAAAAATTCCTTGGAAAAAAAAGTGTTGGTTGGGTTTATCATTCAAAACTTTAGCCATATGGTCACCTTCTGGAAGAAAGAAATAACTATCCCAGGATTACATTCCTAATGGATCATCACAAAAACAATCTCGACAACCATTGGTAAAAGAATCCAAGAAGCCCATTTAGTTTCCAGGGGTAATTACCTTAGAGAATTAATCAAATTCATAACAATGCTAATATTGAGGGTATGATACCTTATGGTTACTTCCATTGGTAAGAAAATCATGACTAAGTTCCTCATTTTCATACCAAAGCAGGCCCCTAAATTGATTAGGATTGAAAAAATCATTTGTCCTGTCATCAAATTGAAGGTTGGTAATGTCTCCATCAAGCTCTAAATATGTCTCTTCATGATAATGGACATCAAGCCTCAAAAGATTATTAATAAGTAAAATTTGAGAGATATCTCCATAGTTACATGCTTTTATTTCCCTTTCACAATCTCATCCTTAAGAAAAACAATATTCTACAAACCTTAGGGAGGAGGATTACTAATGATACGAAAATCCTTAGACACAACTTGTTGTTTCACATATCTACATGCAGTATCTAACTTGATCTAGAATAATTTATTTATCGTATTGTGGTGGTTTACAGAATTCAGAATTTTAAAGATGTGATTTGAACCCAAAAAACTCATAAACTGAATATTATCTTGCTTGATGATGGTGAGATTTAACAATAGAAAATAAAAGAACTCAAACTACATACTTTTTTTTCATCTTTAAGTTCCATTTAAATCCAATGAAAACTTCCATCTCCATCTCAAGTATCAAAAACAAATGTAAAATGACTCACATATGCCAATTTAATGGATGCTCTTAAATTCCATTACTCAAAACAAGAAAATAACTTCACCATTGAAATCGTTGCGAAATTTTGCAAATTTTGACTATAAAGTTGATTGATTTCCAAACTAGCTCAATTTCAGGCTCTTTGACATGCAAAACAATGCATTAAATTCCCACTAATGACAAATTCAGAAAATTGTTTTTACAAATGACCTCAAATCATAAAACATACATCATATTCACGATCCTTGTGAAAAATCATGCAAAATTGATATAAAACACTTGAAATTCCATCAAGGTACTATTTGGCATGCTTTATGGTGCAACACCAAACTTGGATTGTACTTGCACGCACTTTTGTACCATCCATACAGTCTCAAGATTTGTTCCATGTCTCGAAGTTTGTGAAATCTCGAGATTTGTGCAATCTCAGAATGTGTGCACACCTTGAAATGTGTGCCCATATATAGGCTCGACCTCCAAAACCTCCTCCTGAATTAGCTACAACTTATTTGCTAAACTTAGCAGAATCCCACTAAATGTGGGAGCATTGATGTGATGGTTAAAACCATCCGCTATAATAGCGAAGGTCTGGGTTTGATTCCCTTCCTTAGCATCTTCCTTGGTTATATTGATCATGGGATCAAATTTTGCTCAATTTTCAAAGTGCTCGGAATGCAACGAAAACAATGCCATTGCGTCCGTCTCGTCTTCCTGATTCCGGCGATATATTTACTTTGTCAAATGGACGCCGTGTGAAGAAGATATCGCGATTTGTTCGTCAAGGCAAACAGGCAAAAATTTTAAATGCTGACTGTACGAGTCCGTATAGTCTGACGTGGCAAAACCGTACAGACCGTACGGTCGTACAGTGGTGACATGGCAGGTTTTTGTTGGTTGATGATTAGAGAATCCGGGAGTGACACGTGTCCTATAGCTGGCGAATAGTGTGAGGACACGTGGCCCAATTCATGGGCGCCACGTGTCACTCGTTTATTGGCTAGTTGGTTTTATATAAAATATATATTGGAGGTCGCGGGGTTCGACCCCCAGACCTCCCCACACAGCTAGCGCCTTCGCACGACTGCCCGACCAATCGGCCATCGATTATTTCTTTTTATGAATGTGGGTTTAAATATATTTATGTTTAAACTTTTGTATATTGGGCGGGGGGTCGGGTCGGGGCTAAGCCCCGGCCCATGGTTGTTTGAACTTTCATGTGACCACCGTATATTATATGGCGCGCGGTTATAATGAATGGCACGGGGGTTTGAACCATAGCCACTCCATTGTATATGTGTGGGTTTAAACATATGGCCCGTTGTTTTGTTTAACAACCATATGACCGGTGTATAATGTGTGAGGGAGGTTAGTTACACGGTTGTGTAACCGGTTAACCACCTTTTTAATCAACGCGCGAGGTCACATGGCCATACGCCCAGGTGCCGAGGCGGTTAGGGGCTGGCGCACCCTTAACCATCCTACGGTTTTCACCGTTGGCGCGGTTGCACCCGGTGCTGGGTTTTTGCGCTTAAATGAGCGTGTGAGCCAGGTTCATTGAAAAGGGGTGCGAATTGTAGAACCAGAGACAACAAGTTGAAGAGGGAGACTTCCAGGAGGCCTAACTTCTTCATTTTTCGACCGATTGAGGTGCCGAAAGAGCCAAGACAGGGGTTTTGGGATGTTGGGAAGCCATTGGAGCAGTCGGTTTGTTAGTTTGAGCATTGTAAGACATGTTTTTGAGCACTTTTTGAGCAATTAATAATAATGATCCATTGGAAGCTGGACCAGGAGATGTAGCCCATAAGAGGGGTGAAATCATTTATCAATTGTTGTGCTTATGTGTTTATGTTCATTAATTATACTGTTGTCTATGTGTAATTTGCATAAGTAATCCTTTAATTTATGTGTTGCAAACTGATCCTTTTGCTTTAAACACATAACATTCACTTGCAATAAGTTTTCAAGTTTTTCAAGTCAATTTCGTTTTTAGATCAAGTTGGTATCAGAGAACTGGTTTTGAAGACTTGATTGTTTGCAAGTTTTGTTTCTGATGCTCACAAGGTTGAAACTCACAAGAGGAGAAGGTCAACTTGTCGAGCCAAGTTCTTATCCGACAAGGAGAAAGCAGATTCATTCACCGCAAGTTACAGAGAGGCATTCACCAAGCATGGCTCGTGCAGAAAGTCATGAACGTGTTCCGGCTGAAGAAGAAGATCTCAGACAGACTGTCATGGAGTTGAGAGATATGATGAAGATCTTGTTGGAACGGAACAGAATATCGTAGGGTGAAGGCTCCAACCCTTCAATGCATAAGGGAGACGGAGGTGACAAAACTCCAGGCGGAAATGGAAGGAATGGTGCTTCTCCACCACCCTCTCCTCCTCCATCATCTTCTTCTTCTTCTTCTTCTACCAGTTCGAAACATCTTCCGAATGGGCATGGTAAAACTCCTTCACAAATTCCTTCATTAAATCTTGATATAAAATTTGAGTTG
>ML781716.1:294034-330106 GCA_009831015.1 Picea engelmannii
GATTTTTCTCCAGAGTATCTAACAGAACTGCAGGAAGACACCATCCTTGACAGGAGAATGTGAACTTCGAAGCGAGGAAATGTGGAGTATTTGCGAGTTGGTCTTAAAGGGACGAATCCAAGCAAGGCCAAGTGGATTGAGGTCAGAAGGGTGAGGGAACTATACCCTCATCTTCACATAGACTGAGATAGTCTTTTGGAGGTCCAAAAGATTCCCAATGGGGAGGTGTGATCAGGGGATCAAATTTTGCTCAATTTTCAAAGTGCTCGAAATGCGACAAAAACAGTGCCATTGCGTCCGTCTTGTCTTCCTGATTCTGGCGGTATATTTACTTTGTCAAATGGACGTCGTATGAAGAAGATATCTCGATCTGTTCGTCAAGGCAAACAGGCAAAAATTTTAAATGCTGACTGTACCAGTCCGTACAGTCCGTACAGTCTGACGTGGCAGAACCGTACAGACCGTACGGCCGTACAGTGGTGATGTGGCAGGTTTTTGTTGGTTGATGATTAGCGAATCCGGGAGTGACACGTGTCCTATAGCTGGCGAATAGTGTGAGGACACGTGGCCCAATTCATGGGTGCCATGTGTCACTCGTTTATTGGCTAGTTGGTTTTATATAAAATATATATTGGAGGTCGCGGGGTTCGACCCCCAGACCTCCCCACACAGCTAGTGCCTTCGCACGACCGCCCGGCCAATAGGCCACCGATTATTGCTTGTTATGAATGTGGGTTTAAATATATTTATGTTTAAACTTTTGTATATTGGGCGGGGGGTCGGGTCGGGGCTAAGCCCCGGCCCATGGTTGTTTGAACTTTCATGTGACCACCATATATTATATGGTGCGCGGTTATAATGAATGGCATGGGGTTTTGAACCATAGCCACTCCATTGTATATGTGTGGGTTTAAACATATGGCCCATGGTTTTGTTTAACAACCATATGACCGGTGTATAATGTGCGCAGGAGGTTAGTTACATGGTTGTGTAACCGGTTAACCACCTTTTTAATCAACGCGTGAGGTCACATGGCCATATGCCCAGGTGCCGAGGCGGTTAGGGGCTAGCATGCCCTTAATCGTCCTACGGTTTGCACCGTTGGCGCGGTTGCGCCCGATGCTGGGTTTTTGCGCTTAAATGAGCGTGTGAGCCAGGTTCATTGAAAAGGGGTGCGAATTGTAGAACCAGAGACAACAAGTTGAAGAGGGAGACTTCTAGGAGGCCTAACTTCTTCATTTTTCGACCGATTGAGGTGCCGAAAGAGCCCAGACAAGGGTTTTGGGACGCTGGGAAGCCATTGGAGCAGTCGGTTTGTCAGTTTGAGCATTGTAAGACATGTTTTTGAGCACTTTTTGAGCAATTAATAATAATGATCCATTGTAAGCTGGACCAGGAGATGTAGCCCATAAGAGGGGTGAACTCCTTTATCAATTGATGTGCTTATGTGTTTATGTTCATTAATTATACTGTTTTCTATGTGTAATTTGCATAAGTAATCCTTTAATTTATGTGTTGCAAACTGATCCTTTTGCTTTAAACACATAACATTCACTTGCAATAAGTTTTCAATTTTTTCAAGTCTTCTTCATTTTTAGATCATATATCCATTGGCGGTTTTAGTTTTCTTTGTTATATATAGAATATAGTATATACAATATATGTATTATAAATTTCTCGTGGATTAAGGTTAAGCTCCCTGTGAATTAAGGTGTTGGTCGCATGCCTTAACATTATAACCATAAGATAGGGGCCGAGGCCTAGGTCCTTGTCCCCTTTTAAACCCCAAATGAAACATTACAACATTTTAAATTGAATGTGAAACATATATAGGTTAAGTTGTAATGTGTGGCATGTTGGTTGTGGTGGTTATGTTAATACTTTGGTGACTATGGAGGTCATGGGGTAGAACCCTGTTGAATCCAAAAAATTTATACAACCATACCATTACTAGCCAATGAGGGGCTACCATGTGGCATCCTCTCATTGGCTAACCTGTTCCACATGTTAATACATCATTGGACCACTTGGAGTACGGACTTGCCAACTCGACTGTTGACTGGATGTGCCAACTAATCTGCCACATCACCTGTTGCACCATGCGTCACTTATGAAATCACCATGCCACATGTCACACTCTGGTTGTGCCACCTGACACCCCTATTTTTCTTGGTTTGACCAAACTTTGACCTCTTATAAATTTTGCATATGAACTATATTTGAGGTGTCATTTGCATCATTGGAAAACTGACGAACTGATTTACACAACAATGTTGTTTTTGGGATGATTTGATATGGTATAATTTTAAGCATTTATAGATCCCTTGTGACCTCTATGAGTGTTCCATATCCTTATGGACCTCTGTGAGCATTCCTTATATCCTTCTGGATCACACCTTCCCACTAAAGAACTTTTGGACCTCCAAAAGTATAAATATCCAACAACTTAGTGATGATAACTCTAACTCACTCTTCCATCTTACTGAAATGTTCATATCCAGTAACTTAGTGATGAAGCTTCTTCACTCTTCCATATTACTGAGTTTTTTGGAAATAAGTCTTCATCTTGGGTGATCGATATTAGGTATTAGATCACTGCACTACTCTTTGCTTCTATGGAATATAGTTCTGACTCTGGCCTCTAGCACTGTATCTAATATGATATATATATAGCTTTAGTTCTGGCTCATAGATTCTCTGATAACAAAATTCTTGTTCAATGAATCTCTGCAATACATGTATCATATATTTCAACATCCACTCCCATCTCCTTTTGCTGAAGATATTCCATCTTGACCAATATTAAACCAAGTCGAATGTTGATCTATGCCTTTCCATTTGGACTCTTTGTTCTTGTACTACTGATGTATTTGTAGAAGTCCTTGAATGAATACTTTGTCCATTGTCACTCTTTCCTTGAAAAACAATTCTACTTGTATTGTTATCATTTGTACCTGCCTTGCTTATGTTCAAGGTATACATCCATATGAACATGACATAGTATTTAAATATTCTTATAGCATGCACCTTTATGTGCCTCTTATTTATAAAGAGGAATATTCTTCTTTACTAGCTTTAGAAAGTTTCGCGTTACTTCAATGCTCTTTCCACTCCTGAACTTAATGCTCCAACTTCTTGCATCCTTCTATTTATTTTCTTTCTCTTCTTCAGAATCAATAATGTTTTCTTAGACAATTCGATCCATATGTATCCCTTTAGTTAATTACAAGACAATACATTTGTCCATATTGTTGTCTAAAGGCTTAACAATATTTACAACGAGATTCTTCTGTCTGTAAAACAATATGTATAGGTGGTTATCTAGAAATATCTAATGAGATTCCTCTCACTCTAAAACAAGTGTAAGGTGGCTATCTAGAAATATCTAACAATATTCCTCTCACTCTTTACATCATATAAGGTGGTAATATAGAAACTCTCTTTACAAAATTCCTCTCACTCATATAAGGTGGCAATATAAAAATTTATTGAGTCTCTCTCACTATTATAATTTACAATGAGTGGCTTACAAGCCTTCTAATATACTTTAGGATATTTACACATATGCCTATTATATTTACAAATATAAATATTTACAATGAATTTGAAAGGATGACTTACTTATGGACTCATTCTTCCTAGTGTACTTGGAGGAGTTTCACAACTTTTGATCTCTGACAATGCCTTTAACATTGATGTTGAATATGGCATTGAATCTGATTTCGAATCCAAGTAACCATTAGACCAAATTATCGGTCTTCCCAGTAACCTGTATAACTTCTATTTGTAGTGTTGGACGGGAAGTTTTGGGAAAAAATCCTAAGTACAGAAGAAGTGCGCAGAAGAGGTGCACAAAGGAGAAGAAGAAATACGAGGAAGTGTTCAACTGAGATGCATGGAGAAGAACAACATGTAGTAAGATAAGAATAAAGCAAAAAAATAGAATAAAGAAAAGAAATGAATAAAGAAGAGAAGGAAGCAGATGAAAAGGAAGGATGACAATTTGACAGGCTAAAGATGGAAGGAAGCGCAAAAGAAGTAAGAACAATTAGTCAGAGTGCAAAAGCAGCATGCAGACAAAAAAATAGAAGAAAGCAACCAAAAAATGAGTTAATTGGATTAGTCATGCAATGTAATGGGTTTTTTTGGGATTAACCAAGTAGGATTTTAAACCCTAGATTTGATGTATAAATTTGTAACGGGTTGGAAAAATAGGGGTTTCGATTGATGATATGTTTTGAGGTTCCTTCTTGTTTGGTTTTAGTTTGAAAAATAGTGGAATCATTGTATGAATGTAAGGGATGATGTAGAGAGAGAGAGGATTACACTACAGAGCGACTAAGCTAGGAGAAGAGAAAGATGTCCATGATACACCTTTGTAAGCGCAGTGCACAAGCTTGAAGCACTTAACGAAAGAACAATAAAGAAGCCAGTCATTATGGATGTAGCCCATAGTTGGGTGAACCACGTTAAATGTTGTGTGACATGTATTTTATGTGATTTCTGATGAAATTCTATTTGGATGCATAATATATTAGCTTTCCTTATGTTTAATCTTTGTGCAATAATCATGATTATTACAGTAATGATTTTATGCAACAATTTGGAATATATTGATAATATGAATTTGAATCACTAAGTAAGTTAATATAGAACAAGGGAAAAATTACGTGCACACACATAATAAGGAAGAATGAATAGAATAATTGCATCCCATTTCCCCCATACTGTAGAAACATGGTTCTCGTCGTCCACATAGATACCTCAGGTGAGAATTCATCTGCACAGGTGATGGAAAAATGGTTGGTGTATGGTGGGTTTTGTTGGTCATAGTTAAATCGAACCTAGGGCTTACAAACTGCACGAAGCGTCAACATGCGGATACCAAGAACTATTGTCATGTCTGGAGTAGCTTCCCTTGAACCTAGGGATTACAAACCGCGCAAAGTGCCAACATGCAGATACCAAGCACGATTGTCGTGTCTGGAGTAGCTTCCCTTGAATACACAAGTAATCAACCATTCTGGAATGTGACTGCATATCCTTCATCCTAAAATGATGCAACTTAGAGTAGGCTTATCGTTAAGCCTGGAACATACAACATATTTTCGATTCCCAGAAATCCTCCTGACTTAAGTTATAATCTTACATATCCATACCCTCTTATTTCTTGTCTAGTGTTGGTTCCAGAACCCATAAAGAAATCTGTGTCAGATTCTGAGAAATTCAAAAATATTGATCTCATCCCGTTCAT
Source organism: Picea engelmannii (assembly GCA_009831015.1). NCBI lineage: Eukaryota > Viridiplantae > Streptophyta > Pinopsida > Pinales > Pinaceae > Picea > Picea engelmannii. Next base: position 299,289 of record ML781716.1, read on the forward strand.
GTGGCGACATGAGCCACTATCCATGAACCATAATCACTTTTCCAAGGCCATCCATCAGGAAGTATTCTTCCCCAAGCCTTTCAGTAAGACCATTGACTTCATCTGGAGTTTTTTCTTGTCTTCTCGCAAGTTCCTTTACATCTTTTGTGTTCTTATTCGGACATAAGTGTGGGTAAAGTGTACAACACTTCTCAATATGGTTTCCATTCTTTCCACAATAAGAGCAAAGTGTCTTGTTCCATGGTCCCTTCTTATCATTCCTCCTTTTCCTCTGACTTGAGAAATGATCTTCCTTATTCTTTGAGGGATTTACTTTCACGGGATGTCTTCTCCATCATTTCTCCACATCATGGTTTCTAGTTCCATAGGAAGCACATGGATAACTAGACCACTCACCACTAGAAAAAGTATTCATTCATTCTCCTATAGCATGCCCATCTTTCCATGAAGATGGCTTGCACATCGAAACCCCTATGGAAAGATGTGCACATATTTCCATGAAGATGAATTGCACATGGCTTGCATGTAAATCCCCCTGCATTTTTATAGAGGTGTTACTCCTCTTTACTTTAAGATTTTCTTGGGATTCTAGATATTCAAAATATGGGACTTGATATAAGTTCGTCATGGTAATCAAATAAATATAAAGATTGCAAAAAAGATAAACGAAAAATGTTTTGTTTTATTTTTTAAAGAAAGTTCCTGAAAATGGACCAGGAACTGCACACATTCACACATTTAAAGCAAATAAGAAAAATTTCCTCACATCCATCATAGTTTAAATAAAGATTTTTGATCACATAAAAAATAAAAAGAATGTGATCTGCATGCATAAGAGAAATTTAACAGAGTGGACACATGGCAATCTCAAATAAATATAATGATAGATCATTCTCAAATAATTTATACTCAAAACTCAGAGTTACAAAGCATAGTCAAAACTGATCCTGAAATATCTCTCTTGAAATTTCTAAAAAACATATAGTCTGTTACATATTCTTTGAAATTTAAAATGTGTTTGTCTTAAAGACTGGGATTGGGGCTCCCACAGACTATAAACAAAATATACACAAGAATGAATCTTTTAGAAGGAAGATGGTGGGCAGTAAAAGAACAACAAGACCTAGTAAGAAGAAAAGAGAAGTTATCAGTCTTTGGTTGAACCTTTCTAGTCAAAGAAGCGGAGTAACTGGATGAAGGACTTGATAAAGAAAGAAAGATGTGATCAGTGTAAACTTACTATGATGGTCTCTCATATATTCAATTTCTTGATGGTGTCCTTTTATTGTCTTCATTAATGGTTACAGGAACCGTCTCAATTGTTTCTTTCCCCTCGTTAGTCAATTTGTCGATAGCTTTCTTGAACCATTCTTCAATATAACTTTTCATTGGTGCCACATTGATTTCATGCCAGATTTTGATGTTGAACAACTCACCCTCCAAGTCTCTTATATCAAGGGAAATGCCATGTAATGCTTCTTCAATGTCTTTATTTTTCACGGAGTAGTCCACTAGCCAATTTTCTTTGTTGTCCTCATCATATTCAAGTATACCATAGAACTTTTCAACTGACAACCCTTTAAAAATATCAAATTGTTCTTCAAACTGTTTCTTTGTGAGGAATATCGAGTTGCAAATTATTTTGGGGTCCTGTACTTCATTAGTAATCCTGACTAAGTCTCTTTCCATGAGCCTCTTGAAAAATTATTCCCTCTTTGATATATCTTGGTTGCATGCTTGAACAATATTATTCATTTTTTTTTATCTTCTCTTTCTAGCAGGCGTTCAATTGTTTTATCCGGCTTGGGGAGGGCAGATCCTCCTCTCTTCTCCTTAGTTCTTTAATGTTGGAAACTATGTTTCCAAAGGGTAGCACAACATCAAGGTAAAAAAAATTCTTCATTTTCAGGTCGACTTGCAAATACTCGTGGAAGGCATGCGCCCTCGATCCAAAATAAGCAATGTTTTTTGAATTTTCCCAAGCCTCTGTGATCAATGCCATTCTTTTCTTAATATGTCTTTCCATATAGCTCCTAGATGATGTAAGTAAGCTTGAGGATCCTTTTAATTTAACGGTGGGTGTGGTGGGTCCAACGATTGTCAAAGGACCAGAAAGAATTGGAAGAGGCATTAAGGATTCTTCCAGTTCCTTGTTCCTTTATTTCAACTTTGTGTTTTTTGCTTCGAGACCACCAATGGAGTCATCCAGAGCATCCCCAGTTTCTCTATGAATTCTAGAAATCTGGGAAGGTCGCATATCTCTTATGTCAACCTATGAACGATATTTTCCTTTCTTATTCTTCACATCACCTTTCTCAATAATCAATTTCTTGGATTCCTTGTTAAAGACAATGCTCTGAAAAGAAAATGACTCTTCCTCATTGAAGGTCTCATTCTCAATAATTTCCAATGATGAATTTTGATGGGTCGTGTTCCCTGGTTGATCCATTGTGGGAAACATCTTCTCGATATTTGTCTTGAGATACATGTATTCAAGGTAGAAGTTGTTGATGTCACTTTCTATGTGGTGGTCTTCCTCCTCTTGTACAACATTCTTCCTCTTCTTTCTCAGAGGAAGCTTGTGCGAGCTCTCAATTTTCCCCAGAGGGGGATTGTTTTCTCCTCCGCCACTAGAACTGGTGTTGATAATTTTCCTGGTTGGGTGGGTCGTTGGATCATTTATCCGAGATGTGGTAGTCTTAGGAGTGACAGTTGGGGACTGGGCGCTCTTCTCACTGGGACCCTTTCCTTTCTTCTTGTAGAATTCATTAGTATTAAGTATTGTCTCCAAGTCACCAACATTGTGAGAAGGAGCACCTAAGTTATTGTCTTCTTCTTCACTCAGAATAGTATGAATAAATTAATTGTTGAATCTTACTGCCAGCATATGTTCCACGGAAATCCCGTTAGGATCAAACCCTTTGATATTTTCAACATATTTAGATTCGAATTGTGGAAGTGGTTTTCAAATTCATCGATTTTGTTTATATTCTTGGAAATAAAGTCCCCATTTTTCCAAGGCAAGGGTATGAATTGCTTTTTTTATTTCTCATGAAAAAGTGCATCCATAAATTATATTGCCTTGTGAATTTCGTAATAAACATTTTATCATATACATGGCATGGAAGAAAGGAGGTATTTTACTTAGAACCAAAAATCCTAATAACATTGTGATTTTCCATTTTCTCCAATGTCCCCTTTTTATCCAATAATTTACTTGTCTGGTCGAATATTCTGGGGGTATCTTTTCCAAACAACAATCCTTTAAAAATAGAGACAAAATCATTGAAAACTTCATAGAAACGCAAAGAAGCTTTGTGTCTCCACAACGCTTGGTACTAGAAGGTAACTGGGTCAAGTTCACAGTTCACCCTCTTACAGATAGACAATTTTGGAAAATGATAGCAATATGTTATCGCAAACACCAAATAAGAAGCCATAAAGAATTTCTTGTCTTTTTTGTACTATGACAATTGGGAGGAGATTTCAATGGAAATTAGTTTTCCCCAATCGGAAATATCTTTCTCTTTGACTATAAAATATAAGATATAAAGAATCATATGGGAAATGTTGGCAGTACTTTCTTCGCCTGTCACCCTGGTGAACAACCAAGCAATTTCCTGAAAGGGGTTTTTGAATGAGTTGACCTGCAACCTAGTAATGTCTTCAGGGACAGCCACAGGATTCTCCAAGAACTCAGGAAATAAGTCCATGCCGTTGTCATGCTTTTTTAGGAAATCCCTGCAATCCTCTCCTTTTAAAGTAAGTGTTGGCTCAGTGAGCTTCAACATTTTACGGAACACTTGAGGTGAAAGAGAGATGGGAAAATGGTATTGAAGTTGAATAATCTACGAACTTGATATGTATTTCTCGACGCACTATGCAACCAGTTCCTTGCAATCAAAAACCTTAGGGACACACCCTATACAAGAAATTATGAATGTCTAGATAAATTCCTTCTTAGTATAAGGGGATGAATAGTTTGAATACGCTCTAGACCACTGAAAGTTCTAGTCCTCACGCCCAAAAATATTCAAAGTATCACCTCAAAAATGTTGTCGAGCTGATGTGGCCATAAGTTGACGAGAGTGTTCCTTTAATCTAGATAATATTTTTAATGAGCGCTTGAGGAAGATAACAATAATATAATCTTTGTCAAATCATGATTTAATGTGCTTTAATGAGAAATCTCCTTGATCCCTTTGCTTATTAATGACAATATTTACAAAACCTACATGATGAGTTAGTAGAATTAAACCATTCTTAAATGTGTATTGGGAAATGCACGAGGATGGCGGGGATGAACAAGAGCGAATATGATTTGGGAATTTTTGTGAACCTGCCAACCTGGGAACCCATGAACCCGCGGTTGTGAAAGGTCGAAAATAGGCTATGTTGTGATGCGATCAGTCAGACTCAATATAGGAGAGATGTGATACTTAGGAACTCGGTAAGTCTGATGGTCATAATGTAGATTGTGGATCTTTGGGTGAAAAATGGATATCGTGGAACTTGGAATGCGAAAGCTTGTACCCGCGAACCCGCGATTGCATAAACGATTAAGTATAGAATAATACAGTGGTCGGTTGGACTCATGATATAGGAGTATGGATGGAGATGAAAATCCGCGAGTCCACCAACCCACCAACCCGCCACTTTGAAAAACGACTAAGTATAGTAATTAGAAAGGGAAAAGAGAAGGGAGAGAAGAAAAGGGGAAGTGAGGGTAGGTATAGAAGAGGGAAAAGAAATGGAAAAAAGAAGTTGGGAAAATAGAAAGGGGGGAGGCTTTCATAAGTGGGAAATGATCTCAACATAAGTTAAGGCCAATCACTTATGTAGGTTTTCTTCCTATGAGGTTCTATTTGCTTCAACTACCCTCGAGCACTCTCCATCTTGATGGGAATATGAAGAGTCTTCTTTCTCAATCACATTCTTAGAGGGAGATAGTGAAAGAGAGACTATCTCATTCTCTACTTGTCCAACTTCATGATCGATGGTGCCATCTACAACTTTCTCTCTAATTCATGAAAAATACTCATGTGGAAATATTCATGACATAACAGTCGATCTTGCAGCCTCTTCTTCTCTTCCTCAAGAGATTGCAACTGCATTCTTAACTCAAAATTCTCCTTTTGGATTTGTCGATTAATATTATTTTGCAGTCTCAGCGTCATAGGAACCTTACTCATCTTGCTTCCTTGAAAAGAGCCTTCAATATCTTCACCAAATGAACTCTTGGATCTCGTCACAACAATATATTGCAACACTCGCCAAAAATATCTATGATACCACTTGATCCAAAAAATAAATAGACACCACTTATTTCTTCACATATCTATGTGCAATATCTAACTTGATCCAAAATAATTCACTGATCATATTGGTGTGGTTTGCATAATTTTAATGATGTGCTTTCAACACAAAAAAATCATAAACTGAAGATTAGCTTACTTGATGATGGTGAGATGTCACAACAGAAAATAAAAGAACTCAAATTACATACTTTTGTTTCTTCTTTAAGTTCCATTCAAATCCAATGAAAACTGCCTTCTCCATCTCAAGTATCAAAAAAACATGTAAGATGACTCACATGTGCCAATTTAAGGATGCTCTTAAACTCCATTACTCAAGAAAAGAAAATAACTTCACGATTGAAGTCCTTGCAAAAATTATGAAACTTTTGATTATAAAGTCGACCAATTTCCAAACTAGCTCAATCTCACGCTCTTTGGCATGTAAAATAATGCATTAAATTCCCATGTTAGGGACCTAACCTCCCTAACCCCTCACATAGGTATAATAATATATTTTCCATGTAATAAAGACCAATATTAATAAGTCCTAGTAATAAGGAAGAATAATTCAAATGTAAGAATATCTAATAGAAGCTTCCACTTCTAGAAGATCTTCCTCTAGATTGTTCTTTTGGTAGATAGATTTAGTATAAATAGGAGTCGAGGGCATGATAAGTTTTTGTCTTGAGAATTATTTTAATAGAGTGTTTCTATGCTGGAGGTTTCCCCCTCAAAGAGGTAAGTGAACAGTGTTTCCTATCAATAAAGGTATTATTTTGGTGTTGTGGTTTCATCTATTGTGTCTCTGCAATATTTTTGTTTTTCAGCTATAATTTACAATAGATCTAGTACCTTACAAGTGGTATCAAAGAAATTTCCTTGGGAGAAAATTGTGGGTTATTTTTTTCAGGGTAGAGACATATTCCAATGTCTTAAATCTACAAATATGTGTCGTTCAACACATAAATCCATGGTCGGGGAAGCATACACACTGGATCTACAAGTGGTACTTAAGTGGGAAGCATACCAGGAATTCGCAGTCAGAGAAGTTTCTGGGTATGGAATGGGGAAGCGGTCGGTCGGTGTCGTGATAAAAGAGCACGAGTGCAAGTGTGAACCCACAACACCGCCCACGTGCGCAGCCATACATTTTCGAAAAAAAGAATAAGTGACGAAAAAGAGAAAGTTCGGAGAAAAGAGAAACGGAACAGAATTGCGAAGTTGGCGGGAACAGAAAACAACGACCAATAATACGATCTACGAGTTTACTTGGTTCTTTCTTGTATGCTTCATCTGTCAATTTGTATATTGCAAAACTGCGAGGCATTTTATTAGCCATCCAGCCCGCAAGTCCGACAGTCAATTTGTATAGTGCGGAACTGTGGGTGTTGTTTGCAGGACACAGAACTATAGAGGAAATGCTTTGCCCTTTAATATAGCTTTTGTGGGGCAAATGTGGTATGGCTCGTTTTAGCACTTTTCCATCCGTAAACAAAGGAAATCTTGAGCCTTCCAGCCCTAGAGCCCATCTGTCAATTTGTATATCGCAGAGCTCCGAATGTTGTTTGGAGGTCACGGAAAAGTAGAAGTGCAATGTTGACCCAGTCAGCGCGCAAGTCCGCCTGTCAATTTGTATATTGTGGAACTCTGGGTGCTATTTGTAGGACACAGAACAATAGAGGGTCAATTTAAAGAAAGGGGTAGCGCTCGTTGGAAACGTGTGAATCCGCCAAGCTGCGCGGCAAGGCATTTTCGAAAAAAAAAATGATTAAGTAACCAGGAAAAGAAACTATAGGGAATAAAAGAGTGGGAAAATAGAAAGGTGGAAAGCAGTTTTCGTAAGCGCGAATTGGTTTCAAATAAGCCCCATTGTTGCAAAACCATCATTTTCTACTAATTGTCAGCAAATGCATTGTTGAAGATTAGATTTTATTGCAACCCGTACGTGTAAGTATGTTCTTGATACATTCTTCCATGACTGTAACATATTAACTTAACTACTAAACTTCATTTTCTACTAATTGCCAGAAAATGCTTTGTTGAAGATTAGATTTTATTGGAACGTGTGTGTGTGTAATTGTGTTCTTGATACATTCTTCCATGGCTGCAACATATCAACGCAAGTATTAAACTTATTTCATTATGGGTTGTTCGCATTAAAAATTAATAATTGCATGTCTAGAAACAAGAATAACGATTTTGTTGCAAGATTGTACATTAGTATTGCTATGTTCTATCTGCATTATGAATAGAATCGAACGTTGGTTTGAAACTATGTAATCTATTTTTTCTTTTGCATAAAAGGCTGGTGGATTGAAACAGTACATTGTCATATAATTGTTATATGTTCCATCTTAGAAAAAATAACCTAAGTAAACACAATATCCAAGAATTACGAGAGCACTGAACCATGCCAATGAGAACAGGCGTTAAATCCATAAAAGAAGCAGCAACGAAGAGTCCAAGGCAATTATTTTTTAATAGCAAATCCATTTAAGAAAATAAGAAAAACATTGAGTATTGTACATCTATCCTTAGAAATTGGACCCAGTTCTTCGGGCCAAAACATTGAACGTATCTGCGAAAAACACAGGCACGGGATCCGCAGTATGCAAGATCCTCGCAGTTTTCTCCTCGATGAATCATCTTGTGATGAAATTGATAGTTTTCATAAGATTTCCATGAGGAAGAAGACGAAAAACGTTGCAGGGCAAATGGAATATCCCTTAGCTGAAACCGCCTCTGGATAGTTGAAAAAAATTCAGGAGCACAGGTTGCACGTGCAATTTCAGAGGCCCAAATTAGTCCATTCTATTCCTAATTTGGAACTCTAGAAATCATATTTTCACGCTGCAAAGAAGCTATTGCATTTACCGTCAGTTTCTTTTATGAAACTCCTTTTGGTGTTGTCAGGACCGCCATCACCGAGCCGGTAAGTTTCGTTCGTTATGGTTGATTTCAATTTGGGTGCAGGAGTGGGAAGAGTCTCTGCATTTCCATCATCCATTTTCATATCATTTCCCATAAGATCATCTTCTTCCGGCTCGGAATTCATGACATCAACCTCTGCGCCAGCCATGAATGCAACTGGGCAGGTTCTCTAAGCAGGCAGGGTTGCCTTGAAATTCTTTGGCTTGAAATATATCTCTCAGTGTAGCAAGGGACCATCTCCTTTTTTGCTCCTGGGCGGAGGGAGATGAGTAGTAAGAATATTACATGGAATAGTGGAACCTCTGGCCATTATGCCCCAATGTGTTTACTGTATATGGACAGAACTTCCGCCACAACTTAACAAGAATTTTTGTTTTCTCGAGACGGTGTTTGAAATGGAAATCGGGGAGGGATAATATAACCCTCCACAAATTATGGTTTAATGTGTATCAATGGAATATCTCCTCGAGCCTTTCGTTGATCAATGATAATCTCCAGGGTTCGTGCGGAATGAGCCGTCACCATCACAGCTCACTAATTTCATAATTAGAAAAAAATGTGAAGGTGGTGGTGACGACGAAGAGAGATTAAGAATTAGAAATTTCTTAAAAGCGCCAACCCATCGGCGCACAAAAAATAGATTTCATCGTGTTTGAAATGAATACTTGGAAAGGATAACATACTTGTGCGCAAATATTAGTTTAATTCGTAGTAATGAGAAATCTTCTCCGGACTTCCGGACATTAATGACAATCTTAATGGTTCCTGCAGAATGAACTACTAGCATTAAAGCTTAATTATTGCATATATGGAAACAACTACCAAGGCAACGGTGATGGAGAATTGCGACGAGGCACCGGCCAACCCATGAAACCAATTCCAAGAAATACCTAAGTATGGAAAGAGGTTGGGCTGCTTACAAAATAAGAAGGGCAGAAGATATACCCAGGAGACGTGAAGAGTCGATGGTCATATTGCATCTCAGTGACATATATCAGTCGTTAATGTGTATGTCATGGAATTTCGGCTATTGTTTGTATGTAGGGGAACAACGGAAGCACAATGGAGAGAGGGAATTTGTATCTTGCTAAACCTGGGGGTCTGTATATAAAAGCATGAGACATTTGGAAAAAAGACCAACTAAACAGAAAGCGAAAGCATACGAGATGAAGGGGGGTTTGTTTCCAAATTTGTAAATCGCGGAAGTCTGGGTGCTAGTTGTAGGGGGAGGAACAATGGAAACGCAATGTTAAACCCGCTTATGTAGGAACCCGTGTTTCAAAAAGGAAAAGCAGAGAGAAAAGATAAACTAGAAATTTTCAGAAAAAACAAGTAATATACACTAAATATGTACTATAAAGTATGAACATGAGATGTTATAGAGCATGTACGGATTTTGCATTCCATACTTAGCCACTTTTTGGATCGCGGGTTCTCGGACTAGCGAGCTCTAAATTGGGCATCCATTGTTCAGTGGCCTACAAATAACATTCAGAATTTCGCGATATACAAATTGTCCAGTGGACCTATGTGGTGGGTCTCTCTAAATTGCACTCCTTTTGTTTCATTTCATACAAAAAGTACTCGGAGTTTCACGATATACAAATTGACAGACGGACTCCAGGGATGGCGGCCTCAAGCATGCGATTGTCTACGGATGCTAATCCCTATTAACTATTGGACATTATCTAAAGACATTCTTTTGAATACTAAATTATTAATATTTAATATTGATATTGTACAATTTAATTAGACGAGGCTTTTACAATATGAAACAAGGAAGTGGTCGGTCGGTCGGGCTAGTGATATAAAAGTAAGTGAAATCCGAATACATGAATCCGCCAACTTCCTTACCAAGAAATTTTCCGAAAAAAAGGAGCAATACATAAAATCTATTTTTAGAAAGAACGGATATGAGATTTAATAGAGCATGTATTGTTCCCGCATTCCATACTTAAGCCAATCTTTGGATCGCGGGTACTCGGGCTGGCGGGCTCACAACTGGGCCTCTATTGTTTTGTTAGCTACAAATAGCACCCAAGAGTTTTGCATACAAATTGACAGGCGGACTTGCAGGATGGCTCGCTCAACATTGCATTTCTATTGTTCTGTGTCGTTCAAACAGCACTCGAACTTCCTCCATATACAAATTCAGAGATGGACTCTAGGGCTAGTGGGCCCAACCTTGCAATTGTTTACGGATGTTGATCCCTATGAACTATGTAACACTACCAAAAATAATTATTTTCAAAACTAAAGTATTAATATTAAATATTGATATTGTACAATTTAATTACATAAAATTATAAAAGGATGTGAAATATCTTATTTCAAATAAAAACCCGCGTATTTGGAAACTTGCATTCCAAAAATTTTGTATAATATGAAATGGACAAGAAGTCAGTCGGGTTGCTGATATAAAAATGGGTGGAAATCTGAACACGTGTATTTGTCAAGTTTCGCACCTACAAAATTTCGCAAGAAACGAGTTATACATACCAAGTATGTACTTTTATAAAGTATGGGCATGAGATTTTATATAGCATGTACGTAGCCCTCATTCCATACTTGGTCACTTTTTGGATCGCGGGTTCTCAGGCTGGATCGCAGGTTCTCGATCCGGCGGGCTCAAAATTGGGCCTTTGTTGTTCCGTGCCCTACAAATAGCACCCAGAGTTCTGCGATATACAAATTGACAAGCGGATTTGCGGACTATTTCAATTTTAAGGGCCTCGTGTTGTTGTAATAACACAATTGGACTTGGGCCAGTTTATATTCGTTTCTTACAATATCAAAAGGAGAAGTGGTCGGTCGGGCTGGTCATCTAAACGTAATTGAAACCTGAAGTCATGAATCCCCCAACTTCCGCAAGTAGAAGTTTTCCGAAAAATGAGTTATACATACTAAGTATGAACTCTTACAAGGTATGGACATGAGGTTTTTATAGAGCTTGTATGGATCCCGCATTTCATACCACTTTTTTTTATTGCGGGTTCTCGGTCTGTCGGGATCAAAGTTGGGTGTCTATTGCTCTGTATCCTACAAATAGCACCTAGAGTCCCGCGATATACAAATTGTAACGACCCTGCTTAAATAGATGTATAGGATTATTAATTATAATTAATTTAATAATCTAACTGTCCTAAAAAGTTAGCTAAACAATAACTATTTCTTAAATAATATTAACTAATTAATTATTATTTAATACTTGTTCATGTCTGTCAAGGATTAATTAATTATTAATTAATAATCATTAATTAATTGAGTAAAGAATTAAAGGGGGTTAATAAGTTTAATTTGTTAAAGAATTACGTATTCGGGAAGGGATAGGACATTAAATATAAGGATAAGATATTAATAAGGGATAAGATAAGATAATAAATACGAAAGGATAAAATTATAAATAATTGGATAAGGGGCATTAACTATGGGTGGGTAAGGAAGTAAAGGAGGAAAAAGGGCGGTGAAGGGGGGATATGAGGGGAGGAGGTTTACGAAGGCAGGGATTATCATTCTATGGGGAATTGGATTTCAGAGGGTTCTCTTGGATTTGCACAGAGGAGAGTTTGAGTTCTGTAGTCGGTAAGGGTTAGAACAGGGGGCACCGGTTTGCTAGGGGTTTTGGGCACGGGGGCCAGGATATCCATATGGTATCCTGGAGCTAGGTAGTTGTCCTAGTTGGCAGGGTGGAAACTCAGTTTTGGGCAGAGTTGGTCCGTGGCTTCAAGCTAGGCAAGGCAGCAGCAGGAAGGTCAACAAGGCAAGTGGAAAGCGGAGGGTTAGCATCAGACCAAGGTATTTTAAATTACGTATTTGTTTTATTTCTGTAATGGAATCATTATTTGTTATGATAAATTTATATGCGTATGTGCTGAATTTATAAGAAATTACTGAGTTACTGAAATCAAGTAGAAATTATTGTTTCAGTTTATGGAATTAATGGGTGTTAAATCAATTCGGTTCTTACACAAATTGACAGCCGAAGTTGCAGACTGGGTCCTTCAACATTGTATTTCTATTGTTCTGTGTCTTCTAAACAGCATTCAGAGGAAACGAGTAATACATAGTAAAGATGTACTTCTAAAAACTATGGACATCAGATTTTATAGAGCATGTACGGATACCTAATTCCATACTTACCCACTATTTGGATGGCGGATTCTCGTGCTGGCGGGTTCAAAATTGGGCCTCTGTTGTTCCGTGCCCTACAAATAGCATCCACATTTCCGCGATATACAAATTCACAAGTAGACTTGCTAGCTATTTGAATTTTAAAGTCCTCGTGTTCATGTCATAGAACAATTGGACTTGGGCCAGTTTATATTCATTTATTACAATATCAAATGGAGAAGCGGTCAGTCAGGTTGGTGATATAAAAGTAAGTGAAATCTGAAGGCGTGAATCTACCAACTTCTGCACCTAGAAGTTTTCCGAAAAACGAGTAATACATACTAAGTATGTACTCTTATAAACTATGGACATGTAATTTTTATGGAGAATGTACGGATCCACCATTCCATACTTAGCCACTTTTTGGCCTGCGGGTTCTCGGCCCGACGGGCTAAAAATTGGGCCTCTATTGTTCTGCGCTCTACAAAAATCACCCACAATTCCGAAATATACAAATTGACAAGTGGACCTGTGGGCTGGTTGGCTCAACATTGCACTTCCATTGTTCTGTGTCCTCCAAATAGCACTCGGAGTTCTGCGATATACAAATTGACAGATGGAATCGAGGACTGGCGGGTTCAAGTTTGCCATTGTTTATGGATGGTAATCCCTATCAACTATCTAACATATCTAAAAACATTATTTTCAATACTAAATTATTGATATTAAATATTGTTATTGCAGAATTGAATTAGACAAGAAAGTTTGTACAATTTGCTTGGACGAGTGATATAAAAGTTTTCTGACAAACGAGCAATACATAGTAAACATGTAATTTTATAAATTATGGACATGAGATTTTATACAACATATGTGGATCCCTCATTCCATACTTAGGCACTTTTTGGATCGCGGTTTCTCGGCTTGGAGGGCTCAAAATTGAGCCTCTATTGTTCTGTGTCCTACAAATAGCACCCAGACTCCCGCAATATACAAATTGACAGGCAGACTTGTGGGCTGGTTGGCTCAACATTGCACTTATATTGTCTCGTGTCCTCCAAACAACACTCAGAGTTATGGGACATACAAATCCACAGGACCCCACGACTGGCGGATTCAAGATTGAAATTGTTTATAGATGGTCATCCTATCTAACTTTATCTAAAAACATTATTGTCAAATACTAAATTATTAATATTAAATATTGATATTGTACAATTGAATTACATTAAATTATTAAAGGATGTTAAAACGCTTATTTTTTTTTAAATGAAGGAAAGAAAAGAAAGTTTTTTTTTAATTCTATCACCGCAAGCATAACAAGGAACAATTTGAATTTTAAGGGCCTCTTGTTCATATGATAGCACAATTGCACTCCACACAGTATATATTCATTCATTTCAAATTATTCCAAGACATTAATTTTACAGAGTTCATCGATTAAGCAAAAATGCCAAAACAATGACCAATTTGAATTTTAAGGACCTCTTGTTGATATGATAGCACAATTTCACTTCACACAGTATATATTCGTTGATTTCAAATAATTCTAAGACAATAATTTTACCAAGTTCATCGATCAACATAATCTGCTAAAACAAGCCACATACTACATTTGCGTCACAGCGCCATAGAAATTTTCAGGTGGATCTGTGGGCCAGCTGACTAAAAAATTCAATTATATTGTTTTGTGTCCTCCAAACAATAGTTGGAGTTCCACGGTATACAAATTGAGAGACGAAGCACACAACCAAGAACCAACCAAACTTCAAACAGACCGCAAGCAAGTTCCTAGAAGGTTCCATAGACCAGGACCCATCGACCTTTGCACCAATCAATTTGATATACAAAGAAAAGACGTCACCGCATTCGTTTTCTCTTGCATCTGGTATATGTTCCCAGTAGAAAATAACTGGGGCCATGGGATATATGGGGTTTGCTTCCATGCTTCCCATTTTTTGGACCGAACAATCTTATGCGCGTGCAATCCCAACTAGCCAAGTCTGACGAACATTCATCTGGATGTTCAAGAAATATTACAGAGACACATGAGGTATTTTCGTTTCCTGCCAAAGTTTGATATATTGTTTTTTTCCCTTCTTCAGCCGATACGAAAAATTGCATTGTCCTCATTTAAGGTGAATTTGTTGTGTATCTGAATCTCCCGCAGCATGTAGACATTGCTTGCCTTTTTCTGTAGATACGTTTCATACGACAACTCTGCCAACTTAGGAAGCACATTTTGTAACAGAGGCTGCCTAATCGTACAATGCACGGTTGTGTTTCCCACGGTTCGGATGACACCATTGACGCAATGTTCATATATATATGGACATTTTTCACTACATCGTAGACCATCAATCGTATCATCACTTATCAAAGCAGAGGCAGAAGCAGGAGAGTTGCATTTTGCACAGACAAGTTCAAAGGGGGTCAAGTACACATTGGTTGCAACTAAAACACCTTCAACCTGGGAACGCGATCATAGGAATTAATACATTGAACAATATAATACACAACTGCACCCCCCCCCCCCTCTCCCCTTAAAAAAAAAATAATAATAATAATTAAACAGGCCGCAGAAATTTGTTGAAGGCTATTTCTATAAGCAAAGTGAGGATGATTTTGTGGATGTATATGCACAACAATTGTATAGCTAGCTAGTTTCTTCAGATCCTCTACTATATCTTCTCACAACTCTGTTACAAACATTGTCTGGGTTGTCCGAAAGATCCTTTCTCTAACATCCCTTTTCTTTGTTATATTTTTGAACAACATAAGTGGAATCTACCCTTTATGTAATTGTTGTTCGATTGACGAAAACAAATTTGAATACATATCGAATAATTGTAGATACAACATGGAACAGTGTAATATTTGTGTAACTTACCCGAGATACATGCACATGCGAAAGTAAAGGAAAAAACTGAATATGAAAAGCAGTACCATTGCCTTGTCGTTGTCCGATTCTCCATCCTTTATATGGAAAATGTCTTGCGAGCCAAGTTTTCTTGCCAATGTGACAGTTGCGCCAATCGTTCTCATTGGTTAAATATCAGTGCTCTGTGCAAGCTGGCTGATAGTCGAGTCCGGGACGAAACGATATTCTGAAAAAACAACGGAAATTTTTTCCACAATGCTTGTTTCGTTGAGAAAAATAATTTGATCACAATCACCATGGTCATATACTATTTTGGGCAATATATTAAAATTTGTAATGGATATCCCATTACCCGACAATTTATTTTCTACGTGTTTCTGGACAAGTTGTGGAGGAATAGTCAATGTCACTGTCATCATGGCCTCCTTGTTTGTCATGTCATCACGCATAATGGATCTACTTTTGTTTGCCTTGTCCAAGTAGGTGCTATAGACGACCATTATGTCCTCGACGAACACTTGTCCAGTTCAGCGACTGTTCAAGCCCTCTATTGATAGTACTTTGGATATTACAACTCTAGACCTGGTGACAATTTTTGAACAGGAAAACTAAAGTGAATGATAGTGTGCATTAATTTTTTTTTTCTATATTCTTCTTTCACTAGCATAAATATACAAGTACACACATAGCTTTGATGAACTATGGAGCCATAGTTTTGCAACCACACCTCTTAGTCTGCAGAACATGCAGCACGTTCGGCGTCTCGCTTGTACTTGTTGATACTTTTTACGAGCTGCAAACCATGTATTGCAGATGACATCAGCATATCCACCATGCCATAGATGAATATATACCCAAGGATATTTGTTTAGTAAACATAGTAAGAGAAGAGCGTATACATCTTTACCTTTGGCCTTGTCGGTCTACTGATGTCTGGGCTGACTGACTACTCATGCCCATGTCACAAGTCCAACTTTTTCTGATGCAAGCATGTGCAGATGAACATCAGGACTAAACAATCATATGCATTGTATATTGTTCATCACAAGGACCAAATAACCGTAAAATTGTATCCATCTGTTTTTTTTAAGTGGACAAATGTTTGATAGTAAACAGGGTGTGAGGGCGGGGCACCATGGAAAATTTGTATATCGCGGACCCCCGGAAGCCAGGGGAGAAATCTTCAACCTGCCAGCCCGACACCCACAATCGAGAAAGTATCTAACTATGGAATCAGGTAGAAGCGCGACCACAGATGTGAAACCGTTAGTCCGCCAACAGGCACACCAAGGCATTTTCGGAAAGCACACTAAGCAGATGAATTAGAAAACAAAAGGGATAATAGAAAATGGAAAAAGTAGAAATAGGGAGGGCAGAAAGGCCCATTGTTGCTAGGCCATCATTTTCAATTCTAATATTATATGCCCCCACCCGGTTTGTATATTTAATTTACCAGCACACTTGGTATACCTTTTAGAAGATTGTACCACAAAACTCTTTGTTGTTGCACATAACAATTCATCTCCCTGTCCAAGCAACCTGTTCTTTCCAAGGAAGCAATGTCAAATATGCAATGGACATGAAGGCAAGTTAGTATGAAGAAAGACATCTAAAAGAAAGAGAAATAGGTCTATTTACCCGCTAAAGAGCCCATCGCCATCTCTAGCTATTTTGTTTGTCTAAATGTACCAATGCAGCAAAAAGACAATGGACATGAAGAAGGTTAGTATGCAGAAAGGCATGTAATGAAGATAACTTACCATGTAGGAAGGAACGCAACATGTACATATAATAAACTAGGTGAACACATATACAGACCATAAATGAAATACAAAACAACGCAATATGAAATAACAATACAAGCATGCACCTTTCTATATCCTCTTCAATCGATGCAGTCAAGACTCCCTCGTTTTCTCCAGCTATTTTGTTTGTTTGAATGTGGGAACGCACAAAATACAATGAACATGAATGGAAGCTGGTATGCACCGGAGAACAAGCAATATGTACATAGAGTAAAATAGACTCAACGAACATTCTAGAAGATAGGCAGAAACATGAACCTTTGCGCTTCTCCATCCATGGCTGTAAACGTGCAATTTTTTTTCCCTGCCCAAAAGATATTACAAGCCACAAAATATCACGCAATTGCATGGTCATAGCTAAACGATTTCTGGTTTTCCGCGGAAAATTATTCAGATATTCTTCCACCGATGGAAATACATGTTCTTTATCCTCTACACAGACTATTGTGCCCATGATACAAGTTTTTGGTTTTCCATGGCAAACTACCCAGACATGCTTCCAGACATCCAAATATAATCTTATAGAATATGTGTTGTACATATCATACCTCAAGCACAACACAAATTGTATGGTGCGCAAACCAGTCTGTGTAGAGGAGAAAGAACATGTAATGTCATATCGACACATCTGACCATACATGGTCTATAAATGTAGCCTGCATATGCTTTATTCTAACAAAAAACAACAGATATTGCAATTTCACATGTAATCCTCGAACAATTTTGCATGCAACTATTTTCTTTAATGTCAGCAATGAAGAACCAGCAAAATCTCATAGAATAACATATATCGACCTCGGCAGATAGGGAAAATAACACAACTGCATGTCGACTCCTGGGTGCAGGGGCCGAACACCATAAAGCGCCCAAAAAAACAATAATAATCCAAAAGAAAAAGAAAAATGGAAAGCTCCAACCACTGTCATTGGACCCCAACCCTGAAGGCCGAATCAAGCAAAAGAAAACAGCAAGCACCAGACAACGAGAAAGCACGAATAGGCCGAACTGCACCCCCAGGGCCCCAAAGAGTAAACCTGTGCCAAACAAACAGAACCAACAACCCACGAACCAACAAACCAGCAAGAACCACCGAGCTAGCAAACAACATATGGATCTCCAACAATTATGAAACTGCAACCCAAGAACATAAGGAACTAGAAACATACGAGGAACATGCCACTACAAATAAGCAAACATTCTTACTTGCAGACTACAAATATTGAACAACAAACAAGGAATAGAAAATGAAACTATGGCATCAAAACTTACTCTGAAACATTGAAATGTAGAAGCGCAGGTCGACTCACGAACGAAACAACAATAAGCAGCAACCGAGAAACCAACGAAGAAGAAGCACTCACGGAACCAGTAAACAATGTATGTAGCTTCAACGATAACGAAATTTCATTGCAAAGGTAGAAGAAGGATGAAACATACAATGGTTGTTGAACTGGCAATGGACAAACAAGACTGTGCAAATTCACTATAACTGTATGGAAAATTTCGAGGAAAAATGTACTCCAAGAAGCGTATTTACATAAAAATTTAAGGTTGTCAGGTTGTCTAAGGACCTCGCGGTATGAAAACATTTAAGTTTTCAGGCCTATTGGAGGATGTCGCCTCATGTAAACATTTAAGATGTCAGGCCTATTGAGGCATCTTGAAAAACGTGTCAATACATTTCAACAAAAATACATCCGGCAAGGACGTTATAAACTTTGGAATTCTCAATCACTATAAATCTTGGATATCAAAACAGTTCAATATGCTTAGTACATATCAAAACTTTTGAATATATTCAGCTAGCAGAAAATGTTAATACAAACATTCGAACTAATGCTAACATTAATTCAGCTACAAGCAATATACAGGAAAAATATATGATTCAAAAAGACTGTATACGAGAAAAAGTTTGGATATGTTGCCATATAAAACATTGGGAATAATGAAGCCGTAAATAACACCTCCAATCTCTTATCCAATCAGATCAGTACATATATGGTACTTTTTATTATATAAAAATATATGCTTTTAATTCCCTAGCTCCAACAATAGGTATTATGCAAATATTGTTGGTCAAAGGACAAACTAATATGTAGTCAACAACTTATCGATCGCTATAGTCCCTCTATGCCTACGACGGGGACTAATAAGACAAGAATATGAACAAAGCAATATAATTTCCATGAGACAATAAAAGGAAAGCCACCATTTTGGCTTGAAAACAAATTTGCTCACAACTCTCACATATCTTGCATTATAAGATCATTTGCAATATTTCATTTGTAAACTCTTTGGATGTCTTTCAAATCAATTCTTTGATTCTAATTCTAAAGTTTGAGTCTCTCATTGAGTCTTTAGGAATCTTAGTTTGGAGTGGAGTTTCAAGAAACCCTTATGAAGTATTGAAATTTAAACAATTTTGCATGTTTGCCTTATTTTGGAAATGTATTTGAAGTCATTTGAACTAACCCAAAATTGAATAGGGAGATAAAGTGTGTGATGATGAAGGTATTTATATGATGTCCTTGATTGGTCAGTATTTGTCTTTGTGACCTTTTGGCCTTTGATTGAAATTCTTGGAGCATGCAACACTACACCTAGATTTTTTGCTTCCGACACTTGGAATTTTTTCGTTGTGGCACACTGTTTTTGGCATTGAGATGATCTTATCAGGATGTCAAGAATTAAAGACTTGTTCAATGTTCTCCATACTTTAATCAACACTACACAAGGAACAACTATTCAAATAATAAAACCTTCACTTAATGATGTGACCATTTATTTGCACGTTATGAATAAAGGTTGATATTCTCAAAACTCATAATAGGTTGATAAATCATGAATTACAACTTCTTCAACATCAACATTTTGAACCCATATTACTTCAATAGCTAATCCAATAATGAATTATGTTGCTAACAATGAATAAGAATGTCTCAAACAACATACAGTTACAAATGACATGGGTTAACTAGCTAAAGAAACTAAGTATAAGTTTGAGAATAAAGATAAAATTATCAGACCTTGGGAAGAGTTGCAGTTCAAAATGAACAAATTTGTCTTAGGATATAAAAAGAACAAGTTTGAATTCTTTCACATTCCTAACTACTCCAAACCTTTTGCATATGTGAGACTCAAGGATTCTTGATGACTATTTGTAGAGGCACATTGTTGACATTGATAAGTTGGATAAAGTACTTAAACTTGAGGATCATGATGAGGAACAAGAGGATAAGGATGATGATGATGTGAATGAGGATGATACAATTGATTATGATAATTTGGATGAGTTGGATGAAGTCCTTAATTAGTTCCAACACTATCATTGAGTTGGAAATGGAGAGTTGCATGGCTTATCTTACATGTTGTAGTTTCTATGGGAAGAAAAATCACCTTTCAGAAAGGTGATGAGAGTGAGTAAAGACTAATCAGAAACAAATGCATTTCATATGGTTAGCTACTTGGAATTGGGCTTGGGAAGCTACGTTATTGGAGCAGTATTATCATTGGTTTCATACACAGGTGCAAACATGTTTACTAAGAGAGATTTCATCCACAATTGGACAAGAATGTTTTGGTTTAGAAATTGATGATTTTAGGGCATGATCGAGGCTCACTTGATATAGTCTTTTGAGTTGAATACCAAGTCTTCAAACGCCTCTCAAAGACAACGTGGTTATTATTTTCCACTTTCAAGGGGGTATATTAATATTGGTAATTTACAGGTCCTAGGACTTCTCACATTTTAGTTAATAGGGGGAAGATATTGATGATGGTTGTTAGAATTCAAGTTTAAAGTCTACTTTTGATTTGAAGAACTGTGATTTCTTTAGGATGTTGGATTGAGGATTTTACTTTGGATTTTTTAGGATTATGATAGATTGATGATTGATTTAAGATTGGATGACAGATTCATGATGGATTCGGGATTTGATGATGTTGACATGGATCACTCACATAGAGTTTTGGATTGGATTTCCAGGGTACTGGTATGGATGGATGGTTTTTCATATTTTGACATTTCAGGATTCATGAATGAATGGTTTGCCACATTTTGAAATTTGAGGATTTAGTCACTTGTAGATTTATGACTTGTGTGATTTTTCGCATGATCGACACTTTGGTTTCAGGATTTGAAGTAGTACCAATGGTTCACCTAGTTTACTTCACAATATATTTTGGGAGGATTTTGGCTCACTCATTCTCAAATCATACATAGTTTTTACAGGATACATGATTGGGATATTGATTGACACTATTTTTTGTCGGTTGGATTATTGATAGTTTTTTATGTGTCATTTTTCGAGAGTAGTTTTGTGAAGATATTTGTTCACTTCATAGTCTTCAAGCTTTATAGATATGGTCTTTAGACTTTGTAGAAGACAAATGATTCTTTTTCATTTTCACTTGGCACATTGGACTATTGAGCATTTTTAGGATTTGTGATGTGCTGGATTTGTAGTCAATTCACTTCTCATCAAGATTTTCTCTCTTCAGTTTTGATTTCACATCAGTGAACACTTAATTGTTATCTAGCTCATTTGTTGTGCATTGAGTTTTCTATATTTGTTTTTTAGCATCCATTTTTGGCAGTTTTACAGGAAGATATTCATCAACACTGATGAGGTTTTAGACCATGAGTATCAGATTGAAGATTGGAATATATTATCATTTTTGCACTAGTTTTTATTGAATATATAATACCCTTGTATGGATTTACGATTAGGAGGGGGATTGTTAGCAATTTTTCTCATAATCATTAAGTCCTAAACCACCTTATGTTATCTTGAAATATATTCATTGTCCTACGTAACATATTTTTAGTTGTGTGGACCATTAAAGGTGGTTATTAGAGGAATGCACTATATGTTGTACTTGTTAAATTTGGCAGCATCGACAGTCATTCTCCAATGAGAGGCCATATGGGCCACCCTGAGGCTAGCCAGGGAGATTTGGATAATCAACCATTCTTGTGAGGTATTGAAAAAATCCAGGGGGAACGTACAACCTCTGTGAGTCAAACCAAAAGTCAGGACGAACAAGATGCTATGTGAGTCTAATGCAAAATTCAGGGGGAACGTACAATCTCTGTGAGCATAAACAGTCTAGTGCAAAAGTCAGGGGGAACATACAACCTCTGTGAGCATAGACAGACTAGTGCAAAATTCAGGGGGAACGTACAACCTCTATGAGCCTAGTCAGGCCTTATGAGCCATGACCAAAAGTCAAGGAATCTAGCAAAATATAGGTTGAATATAAAATTCCTATGAGCTAGAAACAAATGATATTCCTAATATTGGAAATGATATAAATGTATTGATCTAGTGCGTTGGCACATGTAACATTATCCACCATGAAGAGAATTTTGAATTTCCTTGTAAAGAGTCGAGTTGTAACTGAAGTCTCAAGTCTAGTTCTATTTTAGAACTAAAGTGTAATGTTCAGTTGTAACTGAAGTCGTAAGTCTAGTTCTATTTTAGAACTAAAGTGTAATGCTGAGTTGTAACTGAAGTCTTAACTCTAGTTCTATTTTAGAACTAAAGTGTAAAGTTGAGTTGTAACTGAAGTCTTAAGTCTAGTTCTATTTTGGAACTAAAGTGTAATGTTGAGTTGCAACTGAAGTCCTAAGTCTAGTTCTATTTTTGAACTAAAGTGTAATGTTGAGTTGTAACTGAAGTCTCGAGTCTAGTTGTATTTTCGAACTAAAGTATACCAGTCTCAAGTCTAGTTCTATTTTTGAACTAAAGTGTAATGTTGAGTTGTAACTGAAGTCTCAAGTCTAGTTCTATTTTCAAACTAAAGTATATCAGTCTCAAGTCTAGTTCTAAGTTCGAACTAAAATATGAAGCTGAGTTATGATTAAAGAATGCAAACAAGTTATTATTTTGAGTATCTCCTCTTCTCCGCTTCAACCTATATAAGCAGAGGTCGACCCCTCTCTTCAACACAGTTTGATATGCAGGTTAAGGGTGAAGCAATAGAGGAGCATATCAGTGATAAAGAGGAAACATACCAAAGAAAAATATCAGTGTTGTATATCAACAATAGAGGTTGCATATCAGAGGCGTATATCAACAGCATATCAGTGTTGTATATCAGCAATTGAAGCAACATATCAGAGGTGTATTTCAGCAAGGTCTCTTAGGTCTTTGTCAGGTCAGAGTCATCTTAGCAAGCTCTTTAAGAGCAGAACATTCATGGTGGATATTTGTAAGTGATCTTACATTATTAATGCAATAAATGAATATCGTTTGCTAGGGTTTTTCTCCCTGTACAGGGTTTCCCCAGGGTATATGTGTTGTTGATGTGCATTCTTACGTATCTACATAGTTATTGCTATTCAGTTATGATTTGGTATTGTTGAAGTGTATTAAGATGGAATCAAAGTGTTGAAGAAAATAACAGAATTAATCCACATAAGAAATCAAGCTCATAATTTAACAGTACTATCATGTGAATAATATGTAAAAATGATGATTTGGGCTTTGAGCCATTTCACCAATCTTCGTGTTCTTCATCATGTCTTCCAAAACTTATGTATATTTCACTTTAATCTAGTTACAAATTAACAAAATGAAAATTCAATATCTTTGAAAATACATAACCAAAATCATTGTAAAAATATATATGCACAATCTTCTATTCTCCTCTTTAAAAGTGTAGTTTTATATATTTTTTTATTTATAGTTAGAATGTAAGGAAAAATGGGATGCATATTTTTGCGCAATGTTTTTTAATTCGTCCAAATTAAATAATAATTTTTTTATCCAACAAGTAATAAAAAAATTATTAAAGTGGTAGTACAATCCATGTGGCACCCCCAAATAGAAATATTGTATATTGAAAATAATGTCATCCACAAATATTCTTCATTATCCATCCTACATTTTTTAAGGACATGCTCTCACAAAAATGCCATATTGACCCGTTTAATGTTGATAAAAATTCACAAAAATAACAAAAACAATGCTAACAAAATTCTCTAATCATCTTTTTTCTAAAAATTGAAACTTGAAATATAGATATAAGTTATGGTGATTAAAAATTGAACAACAAATAAAAACATCATTTTACATGAAAAATAAATAAATATATAACCCATCTTCATAAATTCACTCTTCATCATATATGATATATATTTTATTATTATTATTATATACTTTGACAAAAAAGTGACATATCCTTATTCCTTATTACAAAGTGACATAAACAATATATCAAATAATTGAAATGTGAGTCCTTTCATCATATATATTGCAATGCCAAGATTGTGATAAAGTTGTCTCACTTTTTTAAACAAACTTTCTTTTTATGAATCAACAAACCCTATTATACTTTGAATTGTGATAAAGTTGTCTCACTTTTCTAAACAAACTTTCTTTTTACGAATCAACAAACCCAAACAAACCCTACTATACTTTGAATTGGTTCGACGAGTCACTTAACTTTAGTCCCTCATCCCTATTCAAAGTGTTATTCGACCTGAACCTCTCAATTCTAGCGCCTTTGTAGTTGTTGTCTTCATGTATTGTTGTTTCTTGGTAATCAATTTTACCTCTTCAATGTAAATATAATATTTTGTGTTATGAGAACATTCAACAAGAGATAATTTGGCATTGGTAATATGGTTTGGGATATATACATATTATGCTCAATTTAGTTGAAAAACAAGAAATAATTTGCCAATAGTAATATGTTTTGGATATATACATATTATACTCAATTTAATTGGAAATATATACACACTATGCACTTTAAAACCATATCTAAGTTAAGTTTTTTTTAGTATATTTGAACTTTTTATTATTTGATATGAAAAATTTATGAAGTTTATATCTTTTATATCTTCTTCATTGTGAATTAACATTTCATTCTTTTTTTTTTTTTTTTAGAAAAGTTCTCCATTATATTAGTAAATATAACTTAACATCTCGAAGATCACATTACTTGTTCATTGTGACCAATAACTGCATCACAAAAAACTATAGCCAAAGTAGCCTCAAAATACAAAAACCAAGATAATAGTCTAAAAAAAAACAGTACATACAACATGTAGCTTTCATGACCTTTACATAGGCCCGATTAGGAGAGGGAGATGTATTCTCTATGGCCCTCAATGCCATTTTCCCAGCTATAAAAGGAGATCCTGCCTTCCGGTTCCATAAAGGATTTCTTTGATAATATGTCTGCCTCTATGTTGTGTGTCATGTATATAATGTTGGTAGCTTATATCCTGAAACATTTTTACTAGGCCCAACACTTTAACCTTCCATCCCTCAATGGCGCAAGTTTGTAATTTTCCTCTTTTGTTTATCCCTTCAATAACCACCTTTGAATCGCCAAGGATCTGCAATTTGGTATATGCAAGGTGATGAGCAACAGTCAGTGTTGCCCATACTCCCATTAGTTCAGCTTTAGTGTTTGTACCATGTCCACAATTCAAAATCCATCTGATAACCCTGGATCCATGGGATTTAATAAACCCCCCTGTGCCACAAAGGTGCCCATCTGTGCTGGCTTCCCCATCGAAACATGCTATGGTGAACCCATCATGGTATGTAAATTCACTTTGACGAGAATGTGGAGACTTTTGAATGCTCGACTGCCACTGAAGAGCGCTCGGAATTTTAATGAAAACTCGACTGTCGGATGGAGGAGTGTTTTCAAATATTGTTGTGTTTCTCTCCAACCATAGAAACCAACAGGAGAGGGCCATAAGGTAGGGAATGTTAGATTTTTCCGTTGTCCAGTGATGATAACAATCCATAATAGAGGCACCCTTCCAAATATCCTTCAAGTGTAGTAGAGTTTTTAACCTTTTCCATATGGAGAGGGTGAAATAGCACGAGATAAATAAATTATTTATGTCTTCGGTGGAACATTTGCATAGTGAGCAGCGACCTGGGCCTTCCCATCCTTTCCTCTAAAGATTCTCCCAAGTGTGTATCTTCCCCTCAATAGTCAGCCAAGTAAATAATTTTATTTTTAGTTGAATTGCCCATTTCCATATACCACGCCTCCACCCTTTTATTAAGTTTCTATCTTGAGTGGAAATATAATCCATGTATACATTTTTTGATGTCAATATTCTGGAGTGGTCTCCTCCCATCCACATCAAATTATCGTTGTCATTTCCAATGGATACACTGGAACTGATAAGTGCATTTATGTAGTGATCCCACTCTATAGCTAGCAGTCCAGAGAGGTCCAAGTCAGAATGATTGTACCAGGTGGGAGAAAGCCTGGATCTTTCCTCATTTTTCCATGCCTGTGAGAGAATGGTGATATTCTTTTGTTTTAAAACTGTAATCAATTCTGGCAAGAGGAAAGAGTTGTCCTCCAGCCCCATAATTTTATCAATGCCAACCGCCACTAGATGGACAGAACCCAGATGCCAGCTAAGCCAGTGTGTAATCAAGTGTATTTATTTTAGTAAACCTCCCCAGATCTTGGAAATTGACGTCGAGGAGAAGGTAGGAGACCTGTACCAATTTATGATCATGGTCGATGATAGATACTTGTCCTTTATGATGTCATTCCAAATGCCAACTCCCATAAGAACCCTCCATAGTGTGTTTGCAGCCAAAGACTTACTAAAGAGAAAAATATTCTGAAAGCCCCAGCCTCCATGACTCTTTGGTTTTTCCAGAGACATCCACCTGCACAGATGTAGATGAGGAAGGTCATTGTTCCCTCGCTAAAGGAACTTATACATGAGGTTCTTAATCTTATTTAAAATAGAACAAGGGATGATCGCCAGGGACATCGAGTAAACTAGCAAACTTTCTAGAGTTGATTTGACTAAAATGTATCGTCCACCCAGGGACAACCATCTGTTGCACCAGAGATCGATTTTGTTTTCCAATTTTGTTAGCAGATAATTCCAATATGATTTGTTTTGGGGGCCCGTCAACAAATAGAAACCAAGATATCTGAAACCTGTGGAGAGCGGAACAAAACTGTATGGAAGAATGTTCCTAAAAGGAACTAAATCAGCATCTGATAAACCGACGAATAGTGTTGTGGATTTTTGTATATTAACCTTTAACCCAGACGCTTTGCAGAAATTTTTTATTGAGTCTTCAATTTCTTTCCATTTAGTTAAGGATGTGTTTTTCATTAATAGTATATCATCTACAAATAAGATGTGCATTATCCTTATCAACCTGGAAACTTTAATACCTGTGATCTTCCTGGCTGCCATGCTATCTTTTAGAAGCAAACTAAGACCTTCTAAAACCAAGATGAATAATAACTAGAAAAGAGGACATTCCTGTCATAATCCTTGGGCGCTCCTAAAGAAATCAGTCGCTTCCCCGTTTACTAGAATTGCGAAGGAGGAGGAGGATACACAACTCATTATCTAGTTGGAGAAATGTACATCAAAGCCTATTTGTAATAAAATCAAACGCAAGGTATCCCAGTCAATACAATCATAAGATTTTTGTAAGTCAAGCTTCATGGATTTAATATTCTTCTTCTTCATACTATGAAGACATTCATGTGTTGTGCCAATGGCGTCCTGTATCTGACAGCCTTTTAGGAATCCAAGCTGTTCTTTTGAGATGTATCTGGATAGTATGGGCTTGATGTGATTTGCAATAATTTTTTATATAACTTTGTATATAAGATTGCAAACGGAGATGGGCATGTAGTCGTTGAAGGTTGTCGGTTTGTTTGACTTTGGAATCAGTGCAATAAATGTAGAGTTTATACCATTGATTACCTGGCCACTTGTTCTAGTTTCCTCCAACATATCCAGCAGATCATTCCCCACCAGATCAAAAAATACGGTGAAGAAATCCATGGTCCATTTGTCTAAACCTAGACTCTTGTCCTTCTTAAAGGAGTGTAGCACATCTTTTAATTCATCTATGCTGACAGGACGGGCTAGAGTGTTTGTATCTAAATCTGTAACCATGTGTGAAAAGAGTCTTGCAAGTCTGCATTGTTCTATGGATAAAAGTTGATCTTGTACTTTGAAGAAATTGCTAAAATATCTCACTGCCTTTGTTTTAATGTTCTCCTGGCCAGTGTGAAGGCAACCCGAGGAGTCTTCAATTTCCCAAATGTGTTTTCTATTTCTCCCATAATTGGCGTACTGGTGAAAGAACTTCATGTTCTGATCACCTCCCTTAATCCATATAGCTCTGTTGCGCTGCCTCCATAGTTCTTCCTTTACTCTAAGGAGATTATTTATCTTCTGCTCCAAACAAATTAATAACTTTTCATTATCAATTGTTAATTCACCACTGACCCAAAGACTTAGAATTTCATTAATGTCAGATTCCAATTGTATCATTTTTTGTTGAGATATCATGTTATTTTCCTTGATCCACTGTGTGGTACTATTTTTTAAATCCTTAAGTTTCCAGAATATGTTGCATTGTTTGCCTCCTTCTGTAAGATACCATGGATCTAACGAAATCTTTTGTACAAGGGAAATGTAGTCTAAATCTGATAGCCATTGTGGATTTAGTTTGAAGGGGTATGGTCTGTATTTAGGATCAATCTCTAATTGTAATAGAATAGGGGCGTGATTGGAAATGAAGGGATATTCCACCCATGAGCGGTGTATACCAACCTCCAATAGAAGCTCCTCTGATACATAGAATCTGTCCAAATGCTTTGTTATTGCGATAGTTGCTTGGCGGCCATTTCTCTAGGTAGGGACGATAGTGTCCGGATGAACATCGACCATATGGTTGTTTTGGAAAAGAGCCTTAAAATAATCAGATAATGGCCCGGTCTGTGTCGATCCTCCCCATATTTCACTAGAAGAAACTGTGAAATTCAAGTCACCAGCTATGATCAGATTTTTGTGTGACAGAATGTCGTTTTCCTCTACCGCGTTCCAGAAGATCCTCCTCTCCACGCACATGCCATATGTATTTAGAATTAACATCTTCCTCTTATTTGCAATGTCTTGACCTGTACATAATATGCCATCAACAGAAAGATAAGGTACCAGAACAATTTTTTCAGGATCCCAAGCAACCATGAGTCCACCCGAAGTCCCGACAGAATTTACTGCATATGTAAGCCATGAAGGCCAAAGGCCACACATGAATGATCTAACCTTTCATTCAAGGACCAAAGTTTCTTGTATTAAAATGAAGTCTAAATGGGTCTTATCCAGTAGTCTCTGAATTTCATCCTCAATATCACCTTACTCTTTTGTGTGTATTTTTTTGATCCAATTGTACTCAAGTATCGTTCTTATAATGAAGTTCTTTTCTATTTGCTTAAAAAAATTGTCTCTTTGATTATGTAGTGTTATTAATATTTTACCATGAAACATCATATACATCTTATTAGTCCCTACCGGAAGGCCTGGGACTATAGCAATGAGTTCATGGTTGATTTGACATTAGTTTATGGTTGACTTTGAAATTTTTCAGAAATTCTAATGTTTAACTTAGGAAGTTTCAATTCATATATTTTAAAATAAATAAAAAATATATTTGTTACAATTTTATTGGCTGATAACTTTGAAGTGTTATTGTCAGCTTCACTTCTTCCAATACTTTAATTAATGTTTATTTCACTTCTTCCAACTGCCACTCTTAACTCAATTACTTATTGTCCTTGTTACCTTGAAGTGACCTAACCTTCAGTCCTTTCACGCTCTCCCATTCGTCTTGTTACAGAAGTGCCTGCCAGCATTTAATTAGGTCTTTAATATGTTCTGTGATCAGGATTCTCCACTCATTTTATTCGATTCAATATAGAATTTCACCTGATGTTTTACAAAATTCCACCCATTTCACTCATATCGCCAAAGGATTCATCGTATAAGCAAGCGACGACCACTCAGGCATTTCTACAAATTTTAACGGATCCATAAATAGCTACGGCCACTCGGCTCAACTTATTGATCTCAGCGCCAAGGAGAGACAAGAGCCTAGTCAACAGATCAACCCCGTAGTGTATAAATATGTTGTATATAAATATGTTTTTTAAACATTTAACGGATCCATAACACTTTGATGTTTTTTAAACATTTAACGGATCCATAACACTATTCAAAGTTTCGCTAGAACTGATCTGTTTTATTTTGGGGATGTCTTGTATTTATAATTAAAATTGATAATAACCTCCAAACATTTAAAGTTTAATAAATATAAATTATAAATAAAACTTATAAACATATATTTTAAGTATTTTATTTATAATTTGTAATTACACAGTTTTCAAAAATTTATTTATAATTTGATAATTACATAATTTTTTCTTTGTTAAATCTATAATAATAAAATGAAAAGTTTAAATTTTCCATTTCAAAATTTGTAAATGTAAAATTATAAAAAACCTTATCACTTTATTTGTTTATTGTTATAAGTAGATATTAAATATTTTAAAAATTAAAATTTATAGT
The DNA here is from genome assembly GCA_009831015.1 of Picea engelmannii. Lineage (NCBI taxonomy): Eukaryota > Viridiplantae > Streptophyta > Pinopsida > Pinales > Pinaceae > Picea > Picea engelmannii. The sequence continues at coordinate 329,694 of ML781716.1, forward strand.
AACTTTGAGAGCTTTACCATATCCTCGTTACGATTCTATTGTATTGTGATATTTTCTTTACCTGGCAAGGACTAAACTACCATACAACTCTTATTTACCTAGAGATATTGTTCTTATCTTATTTGATTGAAAATGAGATACTCCTTGAAAAAATAATTACAAAGTTGAGTGAACATCAATGTTAAATATTAATATTATATTTTTTTACTTGAGTATTATTTTTTTTAAGATGATTAAATTTATGAATTTAAAAAGTTAAGTGTTATTTGTTTTTAAGATGACTAAATTTATGAATTTAAAAAGTGAGTACCATTGTCATCATATTAATATTATATTTTTTTAATTTATATTATTTTTTAAGATGATTAAATTTATGAAATTAAAAAGTGAGTACCATGGTCATAATATTGATA
>ML781716.1:338046-348130 GCA_009831015.1 Picea engelmannii
TGAGAGGGCCATTATTTTTTGATGTTACATATGAATGCATTTTGATTTATTATAATTATTTAGGTTTAAAATGATTTATTGGTGATCGAGATTTAGTCAAAAGGTTCATCCAATTATAAGTTGTTTGAATTGCAGATTTTAGTTGTTAAATCTGCATAATCAGTGTGATCTAAGAATTTTTTTAGAAAGTTGAATTCATTTATGTATTCAATAATGGATTTTAAGCAACCAAAAACTGTGATTTCACATTGTATCCCAATTCTGATGATGTTGTCAGAAATGGACAAAAATGTTTTAAAACCAAGAGCAGATTGTATTGGATCTATAATTTATTTCCTTTTAACCCAGAATTCAGAAAAAACAAACTGCTAACCAATTAGAAACAAGTTTAGGTCTTACTCTCCCCCCAAAAAGTGTAAGTCTTACTGTCAAAGAAAAGACAGTTTTAACTTATATAAAACAATTTAATTATAAATATAGTATCATAATAATGCATTTTATCATTAATTACTTTATCTAGTTAAATTAAAAAAAAAAAATATTTATCCCATTAGAATCTTAATTTAGGGTGGGACATTTCAGTAACTGCATGGATAAATTGGGAGATCCTGTAATTGTAATTTAAGCAATATGCAACTGTCAAAGTCCAAATGCTGCTATTTAATTGACCCTTATCAAATACCTATAATTTTAATAAAATCATACTGAATTGCATGGATAAATTGAGAGATGCTGTAATTGTAATTTAAGCAATATGCAACTGTCAAAGTCCAAATGCTGCTAATTAAGTGACCCTTATCAAACACCTATCATTTTAATAAAATCATAGTGAATTTCAGTATAGATGGTTTCACTGAATTGATGCTGAATTTATTTCAATTCATAGTGACTATTTCAGTAAAGATGGTTTCACTGAATTGAATTGATGGTGAATTTATTTCATTTCATAGTGACTCTTTCAGTAAAGATGGTTTCACTGAACTGATGGTGATTTTATTTCATTTCATAGTGACTCTTTCAGTAAAGATGGTTTCACTGGATTGATGGTGATTTTATTTCATTTCATAGTGACTCTTTCAGTAAAGATGGTTTCACTGAATTGATGGTGAATTTATTTCAATTCATAGTGATTCATGGTTTCACTGAAATGATTGTGAATTTATTTCAATTCATAGTGATTCATTTCACTGAATTGATGGTGAATTTATTAGAATTCATAGTGATTCTTTCAGTAAAGATGGTTTCACTGAATTGATGGTGAATTTATTTCAATTCATAGTGACTCTTTCAGTAAAGATGGCTTCTCCAGATACAACAAATCGAAAAGAAGCAATTCGTTGGCCCATTCGGAAAAGGGCAATTCGTCGGCCCCCTCTCCTAGAAAATAGTACTAACACTGACATACACATTGACGTTTTCCAACAATGCGGCCGCCTCAGATGTCTACGGAAGTCGTAAAGTTTGCTGTCAACGAGAACAGATTTTCACAGTCAAGAATGTCGTCAACCTCAAACGTGGAAACAGCGATCTAAATACCCTCTTTGTTGGCCATGGTAATCAGATTCCTCGCAAATAATAGGAATTTTGGTGACAAGTCTGGAGTTTGTGAGAGGGATCTTATGCAGCAGCTTGGATTTTAATATAGCTTTGGTTACAGCATTGACAGGTTTTTGGCTACATTGTTCTCGAGCTAGATCTTGGAGCTTCCTATCCTCGCCAATATTTTTCTATGCTTCTGTGCCAAATGTGGAGTTTCATCGTTTTCAAAAGGGTTATTAGAGGGGGCATCTTGCTCTTGCTGTTCCTCGTTCTCCTGCTGCAGCTTCTAAATTTCGCTAGCATATATTCAGGTTTGGGGAAAGTTAAGAATTTGATTGCCTGCTGATGTTACCTTAGGACCACATGGGTAGCTCTGATTTGCAAAGCTTAAACAGTTTTCTTAATATGAACTTACAGTTGAGCCAAAAAAAACTATACGTTCTGTTTTCTTTACATCGTAATCTAAGAAACTTCATTTGTCAGCTTGTGCTATGAATTTGATTGCTCTGCTTATATTTTGTATATATATTGTGGTATGATTTAGGTGTCTAGCTTAACAGAAATCTTGAATTGGCCAGAGACAATACGCCTGTGAACTATCTGTGTACAATAGATATTTCAAACCTAGGCAGTTTAAGAAGAATTCATTATGAACAACAGAAATTTTAATAACTAGAAGCACGAGAAATCTGTGAAATCTAAAAAAGGAAGTGATAAAAATCTACAAAAGACAATATCTTTAAGAACTATCATTGTAAATAAAGATCGATCAGATCATAGTAGGTTGTAACTTACAGATTCTTCAGGAGTTTTCATAGGCAATATGGTATAACCCCTCTCTGATAATTACAATCAATATGATATAACATACAGGAGGAGGCAATACCTATTATAATAATCATTCAATCAACTATCCTGTTTATAAGAGATGCTACTCCACTGTGACTTTTTCCCATTATAATTAAGAATCAACTGTTTATAAGAGATGCTATTCCACTATGACTTTTTCCCATTATAATTAAGAATCAAAAGAGATGCTGCTCCACTGTGACTTTTTCCCATTATAATTAGGAATCAAAATATGTTAAGATTTATATACTACCTTTAACCGGTTATAAAAACCATAAAATATTGGAACTTGTACACTGAAACCTACCAACCCTGACAATAATGTTATTGAAAAGATGTATATATCCAATTATTTGCTAATAAATACTGTAAAGTGTACTGGAGAAATTGAAGATGCTATGTATGCTTTTATATTGTAAAATAGTTCAACCTTCACTGCATTGATTTAACAACTTTTTCATGAATCGTATGAATGAAAAGCATATAAGAACAATAAAGTCTCATTTTTCAGTCAATCGGTTGAATCATTTATTCAGGGAATATGGCTGAAAGTTTCACCATCCTCCATCTGAGCACAATGATAAAACCCATCTCTAGCTTGGATGTTGTCTTACAAAATATCAAATATCAGTTTGTCATATATCAGTTTATCGATCTGTTCATACAAAAAGATCATTATTTATTCTGTGATATTCGAGAAAATTTCTAAGTTCAACTTTGCAGAATTCCAATGTGGCTGTGTATAATTTTTTCTTTGCATATCGTTGATTTCATTGCATTTTCTGTTAGCATCTCTGGCACTAGAGTTCCAACATTTTGCATCCTTTCTGTCAATATTTTTAGCAGGAACTCCCAGTCTTTCGGAGATGCATTTGAAAGTATCAGAAATCGTCTCTCCAGAAATGGCAAAAACCCAGATTTCGGCCGGTCATAAGACTCGCAGACTATTAAGAACAGGTATTGCCACGGGCACATTGGCTGTTTGTCGATTTTTTAAAAGATGATTCTAATACAAATACCGTGGATTGCTGCTTATTATATGTGGCAGGGAGATGCTCGAACAGAGATATCAGCATTACTCAATACCCAGATACATCCTCTGGAATTCCTGAATACATTGTTCAAATAGTGAATACATGCATGCATGGATGCGCTCCGTCGAATATTCATCTCCACTGTGGTTGGTTTGCGTCGGCAAAGGTAATAAATCCGAATACCTTCAGGCGAACTGCTTATGATGATTGCCTGGTCAATGCTGGCAGGCCTCTCAAGCCCAGTCAGATCATTCGATTCGCATACGAAAATTCGTTTATGTATCCCTTGTCGTTCAAATCTGCCAGATTCTGTTAGCGTATACCTACTCCAGTGGTCTAGTTTAGTTCAGCAGAGTGAAATAGTGAATGATATGGACGAAACAATAAACGCTTCAGGACCTCTGGGCTTCCATATGATAAGTTTCCTATCTGCCTGATATTAGTTGGTTTTACTATAAGTGAGACTTGTTATTTTAATGAAATATGTTTGAGTGAAAGAGATTATATGATTGTTTGTTTTTTTAATGAATGTAAAATCAGTATTCAAATGTCTTTTAAATATAGAATAGGTGAGGTTGATTTAATATCAATATATATGTGTTAAAATATATATTGTAACTGAGTTTAGTTGGTTGGGAAGAATGATTTGTATCTACTTTCTCAATAGAATGGATTGGTTACTGAGAGTGTGTATCTTCTTGACTGACAACCACCATTCTGTAGCAGGGTGTTCGTTATTTCAATATGAAAGTGTGCATCTTCCTGACTGGTAACGACCATTCTGTAGTAGGGTGTTGGTTATTTCAATCTATATACTTATATAGATTGCATCTCTTTTATCTTGCCTTTAACTTGCTATTGTAACATAAGTTAAATTCTCATTCCATATAAATATATTGTTATAATAACTTCTAATCTTTTTGTTTACTGGTTTTTAAACCCTAAAAAATCTGTTATAATGATTTTTAATCTTTTGTTGAATAGTTTTTAGACCCAAAAAAAACTTGTTAGTACCTTCTCCCAATAAACAAAATTAGTGGAAGATTAAATATCTGCACAGATATATATCTCCCAAGTACCTTCTCCCACTAAACAAATTACTGGAAGATTGAATATCTGCACAAATATATATCTCCCAAGTACCTTCTCCCAATAAACAAAATTACTGGAAGATTGAATATCTGCACAAATATATATCTCCCAATAAAGAAAAGTACTGGAAGATGTACTGGAAGATTGAATATCAGCACAAATATATATAGTATGCACATATAAACAGGATGTCTGAACATATACATTCACTGCTATGAGTACTGGAAGATGTACTGAAGATTGAATATCTGCACAAATATATATAGTATGCACATATAAACAGGATGTCTGAACATATACATTCACTACTGTGAACATATTAACGTTGCTTSTTGTCATTTTTATTAGTTTATTTTTAGAAGGAAATTCAGAGGCTAGAAGGTAGTTCAAAGGTTCCTGTTACCTGGACCACTGGATGGCAGTATTGGAAAACATTAATTCCTCGGATGTTGATAAGTCGTTCACTTTCAGAAAGTAGAATAAGGAAATATTGCAATCTGCTTTAAATGAATCTGCAAAAAGAGTTTCAGACTCGGTCATCATTACTGGAATGTGTAGTAAATACACTTGAATTGGCTGTCTACTGTGTCAGTACGTACTCTGAGTTTTGAATTTATGTGCGTCATATATTTGGATGCAATGCAAACCTACCAGTCTGAAAATGCTATGTCAAAATTTATTCCTCCATACCATACGTGGAGCTCTCTCCATAATTATCAAAAGGATGTACGCAGTTCACTGTACACCTTTATCAGAAGGTAAATGTAATTTTCGATGTTAATCCAAAGAGCTTCATGCCATTTAAACTCTCCTGGAATGAAGCTGGCCACTCGATGACAAGAACTTAGAAAAAAAGTTACAGTTCAAAATGTAGGACTGATTCACTAGAAGACAAAGTGCAGAACTTAAAATAAGCACAAGAGAATGAGCATAACATACACACTGGAAAGTGAGATTGGGACAAAACAGTGTTGGCGTTTTGGATTTTTTAATTGTCTTACACATTGAGAAGTGAGATTGGGACAAAACATTGTCGCTGTTTTGGATTTTTTTCCAACTTTTGGGAAAAATGCAATTCTCTTTCTATGGTAAACTTACTTTAAAGATAATCATATAATTAGGTGAGGATAATCATACAATTTAGTAATTATTACTAATTACTAAAGTAAATTAGTGAAAATTGAAATTTATTATTATTGTTTAAAATAAATTAGTAACAATTGAAATTTAATAATATTATTTAAAAGTAAATAATGACAATTAAAATTTATTAATAATTTGAAAAAATGATAATGACAATTAAGATTTATTAATAATTTGAGAAAGTGATTGCAACATATCTCAATAATTATTGATTTGGTATCACTTTGAAAATGTTGAATTATCACTTTGCCTCTACACCAAGAGAACTTTTATTCATCCAATGCTTTAGTTAAAGCATTTTGAAAATTATTTTTATCTTTATCTTGAGTCTTAACCTTATGTTGAATTCCCACTTTGCCTCTACACCCAGATAACTTTTATTCATCCAATGCTTTAGTTAAAGCATTTTGAAAATTATTTTTATGTTATCTTGAGTCTTAACCTTTGACAAAGTTATCTCATCAAACCTCACCATGTGATATAGCTGAATTTTGGATTATTTGCAAAAACAATTATTGATTGTTGCACAACTCCACTTGGCTTCTACAAACATCCTTAGGGCTGATAAATATCTAGAGATTGACCTTCTCCAAAGATAAGAGCATAGCTTTGCTCTCACTCAAGCAAACATGCAATGGAATTTCTACACTTGTCTTCATAGCCAATGTTCTTTTCATATGCATCAACCATGGATTTACTTCGAATTCAAATGTCATGTGGAGTAGCATCATCTGGGACAACAATGTATGACTCACTAGTAATCTCTATTATTCCTACCCAGAGGCCTTTGCTGAGACCTTTGTTTGTTCTCACTCTCCTTACCTTCTCCATGGTTCCACTTCATTTTCCAAAAACACTATTTTGTTGTTTCAGTGTATTCCTTTGCTTATGGAAACACCTTATATCTTTCTTTCAACAACATTATTTTCCTTTGCCACTAATGGCAACATCTCCTAGTGGTCCACATACATTTGAATGCAACACATTTGTTGCTTCTAGAGTTCTAGGAGTACCAATGAAAATCACTCCTTTTCCAAATATCCTAGATTCAAGAAGGTCGTGCTTACCATGTGATCAATGGATCACACCCTTAATGCTCACTTCTCATAAGCAAGAGTGAATTTTTTATGTTGATTTGTGATTTGCGATTTGCAACATGTGTGACTAGATAAAATTTGTAGATCACACCAAACCTCACATCCCTAGTCAATATTGAGGCTCCAAAAACCAACTTTCATGCCTCCTTAGTGATTTTTACCTTCACCCTTCCAAACCCAACTCACGCATCACATTGATAATTTTTTTGATTTGTTTGTTTTTTAGCCTCAACTTCATGTATGCAAAGTTGTTGCCCAAGAAAATATTTTCTTTCTCACCAATGCACTCCTCATATGCCATAAACCACTTTCTATGAGAATTCATGTGGAAGGAAGCTCTAGAGTCCAACAACTAAGCCTCACCAAGCCTTTGAGATTCAAGGAATGAATAATACATTATTTCTTCATCGTCCTCTTCAGTAGAGTACCCAGTAGAAAATTCCTCTTCTTTTTTTGGAATTTTAGCCTTGTATTGACTCTTATTCTACCCTTTATTATGCACTTAAATAGCAAACAATATCTACCATATTCCTCTTCCTACTTGTTGAAATTCTACATGAAAATGAAGTTATCTAACTAGGGTTCTCAAACAACCTCTTATGAAGAGTGCTTTGTTTTCATGATGCCCTTCAATAGGTTTTCTACTTTTTTATTTATGTAACAACAACCCAAGAACCTCATCCAATTTAAATGTTTTTTTAGGGCAAACCTCATAGGGAAACATAAGGGAAGGGGGATTCGTGGATGGCATCCCTAGTGAACCCATCAGCGTAGACTAGTGCGACTCACCCATGGGGATTCAAACCAAGGATGCAACTAGCCAAATGCCCATCAGCATTGGAAACAACTAGTTGAGAAAACCCCTTGGGCTCAATTTCAACATATTATTTTCTCTTATACTAATATCACTTACTAGATTATCCCATGAAGACGGAAAGCTACAAATTAGAGTTATGCATTGCTCTTCCTTTGACTTTATCACACCTATGGTAGCCACAATGTCTAGATAACACTATCTCCCTCACTCATCTTTAGGTGATATAATTTTTTTAGAGGAACAACTTATTTACCAATTATTTTTTCTTGTACAAATGATTCCATCTTGATCCATGGTTCTTTTGTGGTCTTAGTACTTGAAACATTCAAGAGCATAGACTCTACAAAAATCAATATGATGGAGGTGTGTGCTTTGTGATCCAAAATTTTCCAATCCTCATCAATCATTCCTTGAGGTTTTGTCCCTCCAACGACAAGCCACTGGTCATTTTCAATCGAAACATCCTCCAGTTTTTGTGTTCATGAACTAATATTTTGACCATTGAATTTCTCAATATTTTCACTTTCGGATGATGCCATGGAAGCTGCTAATTGAACATTACAACCTTTGGACCTGAAAGCTTTGATATCAATTCATAAATATATAAGGATAAAATATAGAACAACAATCAAGTAAAAGGGAATAAGCATAACATGAAAACCATGAAGAGAACACAGACCATAATATTGGGACAAGGTATCATCCACCTTTTGGAATCCTTATTGCTTTCTTGCAAAGAATACAATTGCTTTATACAATTAGACTTGCTTCAAAAATCATGGTGCATGAAAACTATACATTCCATGCACACCAAATAAAGAAAAACTTGATCTCGATTTGTTGCATGTGTGACTGACCACATACAATTTGTAGAGAATATCAAACCTCAAATCCTTACTCAATATCAAGGTTCCAAAAACCAACTTGCATGCCTCCTATGGATAATTTTAAGGATGGAAATTTATATTAAAATGTAGAAACATGGACTAATCTTACTAGTCCTTAATATGCAAAATGTGAAATGTTTGGCAATAGTTTTGCAAAAAAATTCAAATTTCTAAGGATTTTATATAGTTTCTATAAAATTTTGGCAATTTTCAAGGTAAAATGATTTTATTCTATGGAATTTGGGTGAATCGTTTTTAGAAAAAATGGAAATTGGTTAATTGTTTTTTGGGAAAAACCATGGAAAATTAGCCCATTGGAAAAATTTAGCCCCGATGATTGCTACCTTCACCCCCCATCTGCAATTTGGACTATAAATGGAAAATTTCTTTCCAAACCCAACACATGCATGAAATCAATAATTTTGTTAATCCTTCCATATTTGAGCCTCACTAGTATGCTTCCACAAGTAGCAACTTCATGTATCCAAATTTGTTTACCAAGAAAATCTTTTCTTTCTCACCAGCACACTCCTCATATTCCATAAACCACTTTCTATGAGAATTTATGTGGAAGGAGGCTCTAGAGTCCAACAACTAAGCCTCATCATGCCTTTGAGATTCAAGGCATGGATAATACATTCTTTCTTCACCATCCTCTTCATTAGAGTACCCAATAGAAAATTCCCCCTCTTTTTTTGGAATTTTAGCCTTGTATTGACTCTTCTTCTACCCTTTATTATGCACTTAAATAACAAACAATATCTACCATACTCCTCTTCCTACTTGTTGACCTTCCACAAGATAATGAGGTTATCTCAATAGGGTTGTCAAACAACCTCTTATGAAGAGTGCTTCATTTTCATGGCGCACTTCAATAGATTTTATACTTGTTTCTTTATGTAACAACAACCCAAGAATCTCATCCAATTTTAGTGTATTTTTTTCTAGGGAAAACCTCATAGGGAAACCCAATGGATACTTCCCTCTATTCATGGATGACATCCTAGTGAACCCATTGGTGTAGACTAGTGCGACTCACCCATCAATCAATTCTCATCAATCATTCCTTAAGGCTTTATGCCTCCAACTACAAAATACTAGTCATTTTCAGCCAAAACATCCCCCATTTTTAGTGTCTATAAACTAATTTTCTTACCACTGAATTTCTCAAACTCTGCACTTTTAGATGATGCCATGGTAGTTGCTACTTGAACATTACATCCTTTGGACTTGATATCTCTGATACCAATTCATAAATCAAGAGGGATAAAATATAGAACAACAATCAAGTAAAAGAGAATAAGCATAAGAGATAAACCAAGAAGAAAACACACATGGGAATATTGGGACAAGGTATTGTCCACCTTTTGGATTCCCTATTGCTTTCTTGTAAAGAATACAATTGTTTTATACAACTAGACTCTCTTCAAAAGTAAGGCGAATCATAACTACACATTTTGTGCACAACAATAATCAAATCCCAACAAGGACGACATGGTGTTTGTCCATGTCACAACCAATCAACCATTATGTAAGTAGGAGGACAATAACCTCTCTAGAAATTCTACAAGCATGATGATCATGGTATGTCGAGAACTATATGCCACAATGGATGAGATCTCACAA
>ML781716.1:348180-365472 GCA_009831015.1 Picea engelmannii
CGCCAAAAGTCATGTGGGCCCCGTTTGGGTAAGTTAGTGCATCAACTTCCCGGGGTCGTAACTTTTGCATACGATCTCCGTTTTAGGCGTGTGATAGCTCATTGGAAAGGTATCGTCGAGGAGATTCATTTTGGGGCCTCAATAATGCCTTCGACTATCATTGAGAACCTAGATCTCCAAAAACCTTCATTTAGGCCCTCAAAATGGCCCCAGAAGTTAAAACCTGCTAAAAATAGTAAATTGCCAAAATTGCCAGAAAACTATTTTGAGCCAGTCGGAAAAGGTGGGTGGCCACCGATATCCACCTGGATCACAGACTCAACCTAAGGTCACTAAATCAAAGAGAACACACTACCAAAGTCCCTATAAGATAAGAGAAAGAAAACAACTCCCTTGTAACAAGGAAAAAATGAAGTAAGGATCTTCCAAAGATGGGAGATGAGGTTGTCAATGAAGATATGAGAAAAAATTACCCAGACCTCCACGTAACATCCCTTCTTGGTGCTAGAAACCCTAGCTTCGCGGGGTCACCCTCCAAGGGTACTAAAAGTGTGATACGACATCTGCCTCAGGTACCATGGGAAACCCCCCACATTCACCTTTGTAGATACCTAGGATAGGTTACTATGGTTACCAACTTTCATTTGGCCTCCGGGGGGTACTATCAACAGTCAAGACCAAACATATGGGTAGGATAACAAATTTTGAAGCTCTTCAAGAAGACTAAATGCTTCAAGTTAAAAAAAAAGGAAAACACATTTAACAAACAAAATCTAAACTCTGCTCAACTCCACTCATCTTCTACTTTCTTCTCCCAACAAATCTGACTGCCATAACACATCTCCGTAAAAAAATTAAATTGATTTCAAAAATCATTTTTGCAGCAGGGGCAACAAGGTCAGGACTACCAGTCTATATTTTTCTTTGAGGAACAACACTCTCTGCATTTGATCCAGACTCGAGTCTGGATCAAATGCAGAGAGTGTTGTCCCTCAAAGCCAACTATAGATTGGTAGTCTCGATCCTTCATCAGTAGTAATCTAGAGCAAGGGTACAGAGGAAGACAAAGTTGTGTATCGCTAGCAGAAACATAATGAAAGCTGGCAATGGAGTTGCAGGGAATCATGTACGTGGGGAGTAAACAGTCTAAACCCCATATATATCTCCATCTACTTCTATACAACAAATACGATCCACATTCAGGTTCATAAGTTTTTAAATTTGCCTACTGGATGGAATATGATGGTTAGGCACGTTGCCCAATGTGAAATCCACGTACATGCTGACATATGATGGTTAGACACGCTACCCAATGCAATCTGATAGATTGTACCATTTCTTGTGTTGTCCATCAATTTTGAACTTTTTCGAAATGGACTTATATCTAACATTAGACTTTTCAGTATAAATTTATAACTCCTTATTAGCCCCCTTGTTTCCATGGTTCCAATAGGGAGACCAACAACTCACTCCATCCATGCTTTTCAACCACTATTTTTTCTTTCTCCTTTTTGTCTTGTTTTTTGGTTTTCTTTCATTTTTTTTCCGTTTTTGTTTTGTTTCTAGTTTGTTAGGATTTAGAGGGACGAACAAAGCAAAGTTATGATGGAATAAGGGATTCAATGAGTTAAATACCATTCAAGCAGTGGGGATCATAGAAGGAGGAGGAGGTATTTACTGTTTTATTTATTTGATATTTAAACTTGTTGATGGCACTGCAATCATAGGTAGACATGTATTTTGGAATATGCCTTTTTATATTAATATTTGGATATTTTATCGAAAATGTCCTTAGCCAATGTGAAAATTGTTGCTTATCAAAGTGTTATCTCCTAAGATAGCCTGTAAACTACTTGGTTGACCTTAATGGTGCTCCTTAGATGGCACACAAAACAAACATTATTGAGGATCATTATGTTGGACCTCTATGTGGCAAACTTGCCTAGAGAATAATTATTTCCAAAGTATGATGTTGTTGAGGGACAAATGTTCATAGTATATTCACCATGGATGGGTATGGCCAAAGGGAATGTCTACCAACATTCAATGGTTATTGCTGAATATTACAAGGTAGAGATTGAATGGTGGAAACTTATTAAAACAAAATTGGAGAAAATAATTTTAAAAAAATTCAAAAATAAATTGTTAGAAGAGATCCAAATTGTTCAATATGAATGGGTATGGCCAAAGGGAATGTCTACCAACATTCAATGGTTATTGTTGAATATTACAAAGTAAAAATTGAATGATGAAAACTTATTAAAACAAAATTGGAAAAAATAATTTTGAAAAAATTCAACATTAAATTGTTAGAAGAGAAAAACCAATTTCTATTTATGTGAATAAGTCATATAAATATAGTGACCAATATCAAAATAGAAATTACAAAATAAAAATAACTTAAAAATCACCTTCATTAATTAAAACATTCTAAGAACATGTAGAATAGAATGAAGATAATAACCAAAAAAAAACATCTAATATATTAACAATTAAATATCACATAGACATTAATAACACATATGAGATGTATAATGCATATATGTTTTTAAAACGAGGAGTATGAAACTTATGTTTCCCTATGATATCCCATTTGTTTATGAATGATAGTCCAAATCCATCTTAACTTTTTTCTGATTTCATACTTAAACCAAATTTTAAATTAGATGTGTCCTAGTTATGTACCGCCATGATAGTACCATGAGGAAATGTGTAAGAAATCCTGCCATGTCATACCCTGTTGAAATTGATAGTACCATGAGGAAATGTGTAAGAAATCCTGCTATGTCATACCCTGTTGAAATTTGTCTAGGGAAACGTGGTACCATACTCAACATTAACACGAAAAGGGGCTCCAAACAAGATGTCCTTAAATAATGAGGACATGTGCTTTTGTTTACAATAAATATATATGGAACTACTAAAAACTAGATATATTAAAAATAAATAAAAACAAAAAACATAACAATAGTGACCATTTAAATTATGAACTAGATATATTAAAAATAAATAAAAACAAAAAACATAACAATAGTGACCATTTAAACTATGAACTAGATATATTAAAAATAAATAAAAACAAAAAACACAACAATAGTAAAAATAATTAGTTCATATTGCTACGTATTCATTCACCTAATGTGCCTAGATTTAGATTCAAATTTGGAACCCTCTTACTCAACATATTTGGTAGGGAATAAATCTTTGAGACAGGGTAAATTGTGCTATCTCCACTATTTTGAGACAAGAAAGATTTGGAACCCTCTTAGTCAACATATTTGGTAGGGATTAAATCTTTGAGACAGGGTAAATTGGGCTATCTCCACTGATTCCACTAATTTGAGACAGGGTTAGTCAACATATTTGGTAGGGAATAAATCTTTGAGACAAGGTAAATTGTGCTATCTTCACTGATTCCACTAATTTGAGACAAGGTTTAGGGTGAGGCTAAATTCTAAATTAAATTGACTTACCTAAAGATAGACCTCAAATTTATGTAAAAATGATGCTTTCTAGTACCAAAAAAATATTTTAGTTTTAATTTATTGTCAAGTTTATGTAAAAAATGCTTATTAAATTTACAAAACATATTTTAGTTTTATTTTATTGTCAACCAATTTGTACCATCCCCGGCCAACACAGAGACCGGGTAATGCTACCACGCAGAACTTGCAGCTTACATAATATATATGCATAATAATGAACTTAACACATTTAACATAGAGTTACTACCATCATACAAACTTAAATAGAATTAACAACAATTCATACATGCAACGGAATACATGAAAACATACAAGCATCACAAAACATGCATAAAATACATAATTAAGCACAACAATGATACTTATCTTTTATCTGGAGTAAATCCACCAACTGCGTGCAGACCTTTCACAAACCTCCCAGCCTTAGACCGCGTTGTTCATCACTCTCAGCAGTAGGTCACCCCCGAGCTGGGACTAAACTCCACCGGGCAAGGGAATTCCAGGCCTGGCAAGGACAACAAGGAAGTTGCACAAAACAACGGGAAGGATCTTTTATCCCAGGAGCCACTTACGCTCACAACTCACAGATCCTCATTCCCCACATGCCTGCTCCACCCCAAGAGAGTACACCTTCACTAATACAAGTGCATCGACTAGTACACCTCCCTTACCTTGGGCTTCATAAACGGGCTGGACCAGAAGTCTTAGAGTACTGTAGCTGCTACGGGACTCCCTTCCAAGAGAACTCACTTCCCAACATAATCTCTCACCTGTGAGAGCTGCTCAAAGGCCTAACAACCTGCTTCTTCAATTCATCTCCTAAGAAATATTGCAACAACATTCGACTAGCATACGGGTGACAACAGCAACAGGAAACAGTTATGGACACCAAAAATGGAAACATCCTAATGCTAAGACACAACACGACTCAAGCGAACACAAGGCAACAACCCTAAACAATTAAGGCACGAACTCAAATTTGTAGTGTGGATAAACCTGGGTTCACAGGAAACACAGGTCGGCTTTTCCCTCCCCGACTAGTTTCTCAGATGTGCGAGGATATGCAGAGGGCAGATGCAGAGGCCCCAACAGGTTAGACGATGAATGGGAAATGGCAAGCGAACCCCCTTCCCATGAGTGGTTTTCTCAACTGTGTGTAGGTAACCATAGGTCGACGCCTTAGGTCAACGAGTTCAGTCGGAGGATGGAAGAATGACCAGCGAACCCCCCAACATAGCTAGCACTTCAGATTTTAACTGCATCACCCTAGGTTGACACTTGTCTTCCTGGAGCTGCATGCGCTCCATTTAGCCTACGTCCCCTTTCCAGGAACTTAGGATAACTAAATATATCATGTCCACCTTAGTTTTCAGGAAATAATATTAAAATATTATTCCTCTAGAGGTAAGCCCCCTAGCTTAGCCCCTAGGCCCACATACTTAGCCCCCTCCCTTGCCCAACCTTGTGGAAGCTTAGTCCCCCATCAATCTTTCTTTGTGGTCGGTCTACACGCAACGATGTTTTTATATTAACAAAGTGCATAATTACAAGTACAAAACAAGATCCTGGCCTTTAACACCTAGGCTCTCCGGCCTACTTGCACATAAGCTTACCAGCTTACAATTGCTCGGCTCACCAACCTACAAAACATGTTTACGATACATAGATTTAACTAGGGCTCATCCTTGGGGCATTACAATCCCCTTCCCTTATTTTTGCACTGTCCTCAGTGCAACTTACTTACACATATATAATTCAAAAATTCTTCAAAAGCACCAAGCTTTAGCTATTGAAATCCCATTATCTAGCTTTACTTTCAAGCACCAATTCTGGTATCCATACTGCAGCTGAAACTCAATTGCTCTATTCCATAGAGTTGCTTCAGGAAGCATTCAACTTATTGTTCCTTGTTACATGCTTCAATTAAACCTCATTAAGAGCACCGAATGGGTGTAGATCCACGATGTTCCATCCATTGATAAACTCTCAGTAGTGCTATGAATCCACAGACGTAAACACTCTGCTCGTACACCTATTCATTCAAAAGAAACATTAGAACATACATGCAATATATATACAGACAATTCTAATAACATTATAACCTGTATACAAATTACGAGATACATAGCATACAATGAATAGAGAATTGATACTTATCTTTTGATTGAGAAGACTTCCATATCAACATGGTCTAGGCCAAGGTACCAAACCCCAGCTGCATTCCAACCAACAGTCTCTCTTCCCCACATGCTTGTCTCACCCCAAGAGTGTGCAACTTCACTGTCACACAGTCCATTGACTGTTACACCTCCCTTTCCTTGGGCTTCAGCAACAGGCCGGACCAAAAGTCTTAGAGCACCGTGGCTCGAGGAGTTCCAACTGCCCTCAGAGGTCTCCAACCAGAATCTTCCCCGAGCTACTCTTTGTAGTCAACATTCTAACTTTTATCAACATCATCTCATCTGCATCACCCACATGTAGTTATCATGAGAAAAAATAAAAGAATTCATTTAGGAACTCCAATTAGTTCAAAAAGGAATTCAACTTTTTACCCAAAACATGAAATTCCATTTCATAATTCTTCTTGTTTGTTTCCATATTAGGAATGCAACCTTCCTTGTGGTTTTCTACAAGCACCAAACTGCATACCATTTTCCCACAAGGCTTCATCTTGCATACTGCCAACAATTGTCAGTATTTTCTGTACATCATAATTCAATTGCAATATGTACAAAATCTTATGCAATGATCTTAGAATTTCCTGCACCTAGCAATTCAATCACAATTACCAGACAATTAATAAGCTAGAATGACTCATCATTCTATGCATATGCATGTTCATAATACTATCTGTAAGTTCATTACTTCATTTTCTGGACAAGAAAATTTCCTGTAGTCAATGCTCATGTGACTACTTGACTTGCAACTTTCTTGTTGCAATGTCTAACACCTCCCTGAAATGTCCTCAACTTCCTAAGTTAACAACATTTCAGCTATTAGTAAAAATTATTTCCATGAAATAATATGTATGCACGTACTTACAAAACATATTCAACCATGTCCTAGTCTCATACATGACTAGCTTACTGGCATTCATTCCTATAACAAGTTCTTATCTTTTAATTATTTGGTTATTACCCAATAACCAAATTAACATGACATTCTACTATGTCAGTGTGTGCATTCAGAAGCTAAAAGCTTTGAATTAATACAGGCCTCCAGCCTTTACCACATCGAGTGGTATGCATTCAATAATATAATCATGTGTTTTTATAAAAAACTCTGGTTGAGGAAATTCTTACCTGAATTTCCTTTCAACAATTATGCAAAACGAGTAATAAAAAAATCATACCTGCATGACTGCCATTAATAAAATTTATACTACATGAATGTCTAATGGCACTAGAATATTTCATGCTTCTTTTATCAAACTTATAACCAACACTTCAGCTCTATGTTTCTTCCCTCCTTATGCAACAACATCACCAACAACACTTGCAAACATGCAAGCATTCTTTCCTCTGGCTGACCCAACAAGCCGTAACAGACTTACTGCCACAGAAATTGCAGCAACTTCTTTCTCCCTATAAAACTTTTCCTTGTTGATCCCAGAAGTCTACAATTCATACATGCAACGGAATACATGAAAACATACAAGCATCATAAAACATGCATAAAATACATAATTAAGCACAACAATGATACTTATATTTTATCTGGAGTAAATCCACCAACTGTGTGCAAACTTTCCACGAACCTCCTAGCCTTAGACCGTGTTTCTCATCACTCTCAACAGTGGGTCACCCCCGAGCTGGGACTAAACTCCACCGAGCAAGGGAATTATAGGCTTGGCAAGGACAACAACAAATTTGCATAAAACAACAGGAAGGATCTTTAATCCTAGGAGCCACTTACGCCCACAACTTACAGACCCTCATTCCCCACACGCCTTCTCCACCCATGGAGAGTACACCTTCACTGCTACAAGTCCATCGGCCAGTACACCTCCCTTACCTTGGGCTTCAGTAATAGGATGGACCAGAAGTCTCAGAGTACTGTAGCTACTATGAGAATCCCTTCTAAGAGAACTCACTTCCCAGCAGACTCTCTCACCTGAGAGAGCTGCTCATAGTCTTGACAACCTGCTTCTTCAATTTAGCTCCTAAGAAATACTGCAATAGCATTCGACTAGCATACGAGTGACAACAACAACAGGAAACAATTATGGACACCAAAAATGGAAACAATTTAATGCTAAGACACAACACGGCTTAATCGAACATAAGGCAACAACCCCAAATGGTTAAGGAACAAACTCGGCTCTGCAAGAGCGGATAGGCTGGGTTCACAGGACACACAGGTCGAATTTTCCCTCCCCGACGAGTTTCTCTTCAAATGTAATAGACAATAATTCATATACGCAACGAAATACATGATAACATTCCAAGCATCACAGGTATGCATAACATAAAATTAAGCACATAAATTATACTTATCTTTCAACTCAAATAACACCACCAACTGCGTGCATACCTTCCACAAACCTTCCAGCCTTAGACCACACTGCTCATCACTCTCATAGTAGGTCACCCCCGAGCTGGGACTAAGCTCCACCGGGCAAGGGAATCCTAGGCTAGGCAAGGTCAACAGGAAGACACACAATTTATGAGGAAGGATTCTCTCCCAGGAGCCACGTATGCCCACTGCTCACAGAATCTCATTCCCCACATGCTTGTCCCACCCCAGGAGTATACACCTTCACTATCACACAATCCATCAGCTGCTTCACCTCCTTTTCCTTGGGCTTCAGCAACATGTTGGACCAGAATTCTCAGAGATCTGTAGTAGCTATGAGACCCCTTCCAGGAGAACTCACTTCCACAACACACTCTCTCACCTGGAGAGAGTTTCTCACAGGCCTGACAACCTACCTCTTCAACCACAACCACCTTTCTCACCTGGAGAGAGTGTTGCACACAGGACTGACAATCTGCTTCTTCAGCTCCGTTCCAGCACAAGGATAACAACAACAAGGCTCAACAAGGAACAACCGACGATGACAAGCCACACTCAACCAAGGGACTGCTTGGCCACAACAACCCACAGTTATAACACACATGACATGGAAATTTACAGGATGCTCAGGCTTCACAGAAGATGCGGGTTGGCTTCATGGGTCTGATTTTCAGAGGTGCATGGCTTCTGCAAAGGTCCAACATAGAGACAAAATGGTTTCTCTAGAAGGATTCCAACGAACTCAGGCCGAGTATGGAAGAATGGATGCACCAACCCCAGTGTGGTTGGCTCACGGGTTACTGATTCCAGAGGTGCGTGAGGGTATCCAGAGATCAGTTGCTCCGCAAAACAGGATAGACAGTGGATCGAAGAATGGAGGATGAACCCCCAACACGACTGACTTTTGCAGCTTTAACTGCATGCGCCCAGGTCGACACCTATCTTCCTGGAGTTGCATGCACTCCATTTTTCATACCTTCCTTTCCCAGGAACTTGGGTCAACACTTGGTCAATATTTCCTATACATCATAATTCAATTGCAATAAGTACAAAATCTTATGAGTGATCTTAGAATTTCCTACACCTAGCAATTCAATCACAATTACCCAACAATTAATAAACTAAAATGACTCGTCATTCTATGCATATGCATGTTCACAATACTATCTGTAAGTTCACTACTTCTTTTTCTGAACAAGAAAATTTCCTGTAGTTAATGCTCATGTGACTACTTGACTTGCAACTTTCCTATTACAATATCTAACACCTCCCTGAAATGTCCTCAACTTCCCGAGTTAACAACATTTCAGTTGTTAGTAAAAATTATTTTCATGCAATAATATATATGCACGTACTTACAAAACATATTCAATCACATCCTAGTCTCATACATGACTAGCTTACTAGCATTCATTCCTATAACAAGTTCTTATCTTTTAATTCTTTGGTTATTACCCCATAACCAAATTAACATGACATTCTACTATGTCAGTGTGTGCATTCATAAGCTAAAAGCTTTGAATTAATACAGGCCTCCAGCCTTTACCACATTCACTGGTATGCATTCAATAATATAATCATGTGATTTTATAAAATAACTCTGGCTGAGGAAATTCTTACCTAAATTTCCTTTCAACAATTATGCAAAAAGAGTAATAAAAAACTCATACATGCATGACTGCCATTAATAAATTTTATACTACCTGAATGTCTGATGGCAGTAGAATCTTTCATGCTTCTTTTATCAAACTTATAACCAACACTTCAGCTCTCTGTTGCTTCCCTCCTTATGCAACAACATCATCAATAACACTTGCAAACATGCAAGCATTCTTTCCTTTGGCTGACCCAACAAGCCGTAACAGACTTGCTGCCACAGAAATTGCAACAAATTCTTTCTCCCTATAAAAATTTTCCTTGTTGATCCCAGAAGTCTACAATTCTTCTGGATTCCTGTCTCTTCTTATGCACTCATTGTATTCATTGTACATGACTATTTCTGCCCTGAGCACTTTCAACGCAGTGCCCCTACCTCGGCGGGGTCTGCTAACCTTCCGGTCAAAGGATATTTCAATCTTCTGAGTCGAATTGACTCTTCAGGATCGTGATTGAACCCAAACAAATTATACATAGGCCCCCTTTTCTCCTTTAGAAACAGGTCTTGTCATACCTGGGGGATATTCCCGTGCACTTCCAAAACTCCAAGTTTCGGGTGCTAGCCCCTTTTTCATTATCCCTTTCCTTCATATGACCCTGGGATATGACCTCATGGAAAAATGTGATTGCAGGCATGGGCAAGAGTGGTTTTAGGCCAACCCACTTTTCACCCCGCAGTTCACCTCTAGCTTCCACACATCACTTTGTTAAAGCCATGGTATAAATTGTGGCCCACTCTCAAATTTTTAACATCTGAGCAAGTTTTGGCCCCGTAATCCAGCTCATCCATCGATCTCCAATATGTTGGAAATGATCCACTATCTACGACTGCTATCTATCCTCCTTCCACACATGATCCCAAATCTACATGATCTGTTGACACGTAGCTCCCTTCCCAAATCAACAGCTATGGTTGATTCTAGCTCTTCGGCCCTCGGGAGTTTCAACTCTCAACTATCTGCTTTTGCCCATATGACAATATTTCGGAGTGGAATATCTATTGACACATGTCCTCAACAATCAAACGGTTTTGATGAACTCTGGCTCTCCATCCTTCGGGAGTTCTCACGTCTCCACACACACAAATATCCGGAGTGAATTTCCCCGGAGTGATAGATCTTCTGCCACGCGTCCTCTCCAAATCAACGATCTTGATTCTCTTTGGGACTTCGGATATTTCCGACCAAGACCAAATCAACGGTCCTTCGACCTCCTCCTCGATCAACGATCGAGATCTCCTTCGGGACTTCGACGCTTTCATCCTCTGCTTTCCTCTAGAGTGTTCTGTACCCAGAGTTCCATATTTGGTACCACGAGTCCACTTTCAGATCAACGACCGAGATTTACTTCGGATTTTTCTCCTCCTAGTTGTCCACAAACTTCTGAATTTGTGGATATTACGCCACCTGTCCTCCTTGATGATGGACGATCCCAAATCACTTTGGGACTTTGACAAGTCCACTTCTCCTGTGCACACAAGGGTTAGGTCTCATGCGCTTACCTCTGGATCCAACGTTTGTTGGTCCTTCGCGCTCAGACCTAACGGATGGGATCCATTCCTCTCCTTTGCGCTTCCTTTGTTCTACTGGACACTGATCTAATGGTCCAGGCTCCTCCCCACAACTGATCTGACGGTTGTTGTCGCTCCTCCTCCTGAGATTTTGACTTCTTCCACCTTGGAATATTTTGTTAGTGCTCAAAGGCTTCGGCCTTGACCTTTCTCCTGTGAGTCTGCCTCCTGGATCTCATCTTTTCTCTCGTAAGCGTTATATATTAAGAGATTTTCGATTTACTCAGTCTCCTAAGGGTCTCTTCCCTTATGCTTTCTTTCAAAGGAAAACTTTGTGCCCTCCTGGAAACCTTCTGCTCAAAGCACACCTTGTTGAGCGTTTTCTACAGAGTGTTCAACAGCTCTGTGAGTATCTTCCTCTCATACTCTTCTCCCTGAACTCGACAAAGAGTTCTCTCTGTGCACACTTGCACTCGCTCGATGTCTGCCTGGAAGAGCCCTACATAGTTCTCAGTGACTCTATCTCTCTCTGAACTCAACACAGAGTTCTTCCTGTGCATTCCTTGCACTTCTGTTGATGAAGGTTCAACAATATCTCTCCTAAGCTTCTCTGAGGTTAACTTACCTCTGTCAACACACTCCTTGCGGACAATGTGCACTGCTTGCACTCAAAAACTCAAAGAAGAGAAGCAATTGAAACTTATTCAGGCTCGTTATTGAACCCCAAAAAATTATACACAGGCCCCCTTTTCTCCTTTAGGTGCAGGTCTTGTCATACCCGCGGGCTATTCCTGCGCGTTTCCAAAACTCCAAGTTTCGAGCGCTAGCCCCTTTTTCATTTTCCCTTTCCTTCATATGACCCTGGGATATGACCTCATGGAAAACTGTGATTGTGGACATGGGCAAGAGTGGTTTTAGGCCAACCCACTTTTCACCTCATAGTTCACCTCCAACTGCCACACATCACTTTGTTAAAGTCATGGTATAAATTGTGGCCCGCTCTCATATTTTTAACATCCGTGCAAGTTCTGGCCCCGCAATCCAGCTCGTCCATCGATCTCCAATCCATTGGAGATGATCCACGATCTACAGCTGCTATCTATCCTCCTTCCACACGTGATCCCAAATATACACGATCTGTTGACACATAGCTCCCTTCCCAAATCAACAGCTATGGTTGATTCTGGCTCTTCAGCCCTCGGGATTTTCAACTCTCAACTATCTGCTTTTCCCCGTATGACAATATTTCGGAGTGGAATATCTATTGACACATGTCCTCAACAATCAAACGGTTCTGATGAACTCTGGCTCTCCATCCTTCAGGACTTCTCACGTCTCCACACACACAAATATCCAGAGTGAATTTCCCCGAAGTGACAGATCTTCTGCCACGCATCCTCTCCAAATAAATGACCCTGATTCTCTTTGGGACTTCGGCTCTTTCCAACCAATACCAAATCAACGGTCCTTCGACCTTCTCCTCGATCAATGATCAAGATCTCCTTCGGGACTTCAACGCTTTCATCCTCTGCTTTCCTCTAGAGTGCTCCGTACCCAGAGTTCCATATTTGGTACCACGAGTCCACTTTCAGATCAACGACCGAGATTTACTTCATATTTTTCTCCTCCTGGTTGTCCACAAAATTTCGAATTTGTGGATCTTACGCCACCTATCCTCCTTGACGATGGACGATCCCAAATCACTTCGGAACTTTGACAAGTCCACTTCTCCTATGCACACAAGGGTTAGGTCTCATGGACTTACCTCTGGATCCAACGGTTGCTAGTCCTTCGTGCTCAGACCTAACGGATGGGATTCATTCCTCTCCTCTGTGCTTCCTTTGTTCTACTGGATGCTGATCTAATGGTCCAGGCTCCTCCCCACAACCGATCTGAAGGTTGTTGTCGCTCCTCCTCCTAAGATTTTGACTTCTTCCACCTTGGAATATTTTGTTAGTGCTCAAAGGCTTCAGCCTTGACCTTTCTCCTGTGAGTCTGCCTCCTGAATCTCGTCTTCGCTCTCGTAAGTGTTATGTCTTCTGAGATTTTTTATTTACTTAGTCTCCTAAGGGTCGCGTCCCTTATGCTTCCTTTCAAAGGAAAACTTTGTGCCCTCTTGGCAACCTTCTTCTCAAAGCACACCTTGTTGAGCGTTTTCTACAGAGTGCTCAACAGATCTGTGAGTATCTTCCTCTGATACTCTTCTCCCTGAAATCGACAAAGAGTTCTCTCTGTGCACACTTGCACTCGCTCGATGTCCGCCTGGCAGAACCCTACATAGTTCTCAGTGACTTTATCTCTCTCTGAACTCAACACTGATTTCTTCCTGTGCACTCCTTGCACTTCTGTTGATGAAGGTTTTGTTGGACAACTGAGAGGGGGGGTGAATCAGTTGTTACCGTGCTTAAACAATTATGCTTCTTCTTCAATATTTACAAGGCACCTCAATGATGATCACAATAATGCAGAGAATTAAACAAGGGCACTTTCATCATCAGTCACATATATGAGAAAGACAGAGACAGATATTTCCTGAGGAAACCCATACAGGGTAAAAACCTCTTTTTCTTTATATGATAAGTATTATCTATATTCTTTACATTCTCATACATATGAGCACCAACTCATTGTGAGGCTACAACCTATGGTTTTGCAAGATGCAACTTGCTGAGAGCACCGACTCTCTGTTTTCTCTAGCACCCACTAGAATGAAGCACCAACCCCTTGGTTTCTCTAGCACCAACTAGAAGGAAGCACCAATTCTCTGGTTTCTCTAGCATCAACTAGAAGGAAGCACCAACTCCCTGTGTTCAAGCACCCACTTGAACCTTTGAGGACACCAGTCCTCCCTAGCACCTCCCAACCACCCTAAATAATAAATTCTTTGTTACTGAAACTCTACAGCGATATAAAATAGTTTAATGGATTACCATCCCTGTTGTTGTTCTGTTACGCTGCTCTGCCCTGTCTGCATTAGTGTCTTCTGCACGCCACTTGCACTTTCTGTTGTTCTGCCTTTTATCCTCTCTGCACCATATCCCTTTGATGCCACCTTCCTCTATCATGCATCTCTACTCCTACGCTCTGCCTCCTTGCTCACACTTGAATCCTCCACCATGACGACAACCCCCATCTCTTCTTTTTCATCATTCTTATAGTACATGTGCTCCTTGTGCATGCAATATTCGCAATGCCTCTGCATGCACACTCCGCGCCAAATTCCTCCATAACTTGAGTGCTCTGTCTGATCATCATCGTGACTCTTTAGCTTCTCTTGTTGTTTTCACCATGCGTCCAGCATCACTGGGTGTTCTGCTGAGATTTCTCAACCTCTCTGGTAGTTGTGATTCCTCGACTTCTTTGACACAGTCGAGCTTATGCCTTCTGTTTCAGTTACAGACTTCAACGCTCATCCATCTGTCAATCCCTCTAAGAATCGTCTTTCTTCACTGGATGAATCTTGGAGACTCTTCATCTCCTCTGGCAATCAATGGTTTCTGGCAGTTTCACTGTGTCGTGCATCAGTAGCCCTCTGATCTCCTTCAGGTTTATCTGCGCCGTTGGATATGCAGCGAGCAAATCTGGATGACCAGAATCTGTGCTCCCAGATCTACGGTCGGGATTAGATTCCGGAGCCCCCCTGCCATTCTACCTTTAAGTGAAGGGGGGGGGGGTCCGGAATTGGGCGCGCATCTCTCGAGCGGCCAGGATTAGAGTGCCCAGATCAACGGTGCTCAAGCGATTCCGGACCCCCCTTGCCTTTCTACCTTTAATGCAGGGGGGGTCCGGAATGGTGGGGTATTGACGAAGGACCCCACTCCTGTCATGTCACCTTTTGTATTGTTCTCCACCTGACTGTGCGACAAGGATAATTCCCTTTATCCCCTTCTCGTCCTTCGACATTTGTCCATCTCCCGAGTGGTGTAAATCTGCTGACATCACACGTGGATTGACACGTGTTGAATACTGCCACGTGTCACTCTGATTCGGGACTTACATGTGCCTGAAATGTTGAATCAGTCTGACACTTGTCATTACCTGGTTGTGCCACGTGTTCCTAGCTGACGTGGTATGTTGACGTGAGTCGGGTCGACGGTCCAGATCACATCTTGATCTGACGGTTCAGATTCAGTTGGGATTTCACACATCGCGATTTCGACACTCTTGTTGTTTTGTGTTTTTGTCACTTCAAAGTCCCGATCCACGAAACTTCGTAATGGAGTCGTATCAACGGTCCAGATCACATCTTGATCTGACGGTTGCAATTACGTCTCGATTTTGCATATCGTGATATCGAGATTGTTGATGTTAATATTCTTTGACATTTTCAACACTTGATCCTCGAAACCCCGAAATGGTCTTGGATCAACGGTCCAAATTTGATCTTGATTCAACGGCTACGATTGAATCGTGATTTCGCGATTTCGGCATTCTTATTGCATTGTTTCTTTGACATCTCCATCACGCGATCCTCGAAACCCCGACATGGACTAGAATCAACGGTCTAGATTCAACCTTAATCTGACGGCTCAGATTACATCGCGATTTCGCATATCGCGATATTGAGATTCCTGATGTCAATAATCTTTGACATGTCCAACTCTCGATCCCCGAAACTCCGACAAGGACTGGAATCAACGGTCCAGATCAAACCTTTGATCTGACGGCTCAGCTTACATCGCGATTTCGAGAAGTTAAGGAACCCTGCTCCTTTGACTCTCCAGTCAACGAACTTATGATCTTTCCCCATGTGTCCTTCCTGATGATGGACGGTCCTCCTTCTTTCGGGATTTTGTGAGCCCCTTTTCTCCTTGCACTTTAAAAGAACGTGCAGGTTCTCCTCAATCCAATGGTGGTCGGACCCTGCGCTCAGATCTAACGCCCGAGATCTATCCTGCATATCTGCGTGCTCTTCTTGTTTACATTGAGATCTGACGGTCATCAGGAATTTGGGATGGGATCCAACGATCATTGATGCTTCTCCTCCAAGCTTACGCATCCTCCTTACTTGGAAGAATTTCTAAGTGTCAAAGGCTTCGACCTTTGATCCGCCTATGATCCTAAGTGCGCTATCTCTCTTGATCTTTAGCAATGGGTTAACCTCATCCCTGGTGCACACCTATGCACTGCATTCGACTCTGCGCTAATTCCTCCTAAGCATACTTTGTTATTATTTTTCCATCGATGCACACTCTGATCCTGCCATCTTCATTGTTGTACTTTCCATCAATGACAAGCATACGCTACCTATTAAACATTTGCCAACAATCTCTCCCTTTGGCATTGATGGAAACTAAGACACCCGAATTCTTTTCTCCCCCTTTGATGTCATTGTCAAAGAAGAGACATGCTCCCCCTGAGCTAGTGCAGTAATTTTAGGAGGCATTAGATATTCAAACAATACAAAACTCCCCCTAACAAGATGGACTCTTTTAGGTGTGAAACAAGATGACACCCAGCTTCTGTCTGAGATATTCAAATGGTGTCTTGGCTAGGGGTTTAGTAAAGATGTCTGCAATTTGTTTTGTAGTGGGAATGTAATGGACCTGAACAATCTGATTGGTGACCTACTCTCTCAGAAAATGATATTTTATGGGAATATGTTTGGTCTTGGAGTGGAAGATAGGATTTTTAGACTCACTGATGGCACTAGTGTTATCACAATGAATTGGGATTGGTGCAGTGTATTTTACCTCTAACTCTGCAAGTGCCTGAATCATCCATAATACCTGAGTGCAATAGGTAGCAGCAACAATGTACTCTGCTTCTATGGTTGATAAAGAAATGGAACCTTTCTTTTTACTAAGCCAGGCTACTAAGGAGTCACCTAAGAAGAATGCTCCTCCACTGGTGCTTTTTCTCTCATCAACACAGTTTGCCCAATCTGCATCTGAATAAGTAGTCAACTGAAGACTTTGATTTCTGGGATACCACAGACCATAAGTCATTGTTTCTTTTAAATACCTTAATATCCTTTTGACAGCTTGCAAATGACTCTGTTTAGGTGTAGCCTGATATCTTCCTACCATTCCTACATCATGCATTATGTCTGGGCGAGATGTTGTGATGTACAACATGCTTCCTACCATTGATCGATATGAGCTTTGATCAACATCAAGTGAATCA
>ML781716.1:403731-427119 GCA_009831015.1 Picea engelmannii
TTTCAAATTTAATAATATATATTTTTATATAATATTTATTATATTACATAATAAATATAATCTAAATAATATATTAGATAATAAATATAATATAAATATAATAATGCATAATAATAAATACATAGTACAACTTTTTATATTTAAATGTGGTGATTGGTGAAATTCATTGATTATGTAATTAATTTTACATATTGAAAGATGTGAAGGGAACAATAACACTTCAATTCTATCAATCAATTAGAAATGAGAAACACAAATATTTTTATTATATCCAAAAATATATATTTGTTTTCATATGTTAAACATTACATTGCATACACAAATTTATGGTAAAAAGCAAATTAATATCACATAAAAAACAAACTCACTATTATAGTCCCATGACAGAGACTAATAATACTCTATGTTTCAAAATAGCCATGACTATCTTAACAAGGGCTGCATGACAGCTTAGTCCCTACCTCTCGCAAGTTTAGAATGATAGGTTTAGAGATTGGCTTAGAAATTGATAATCATTATTATTTAATATTATAACAAGTCTAATATAACACCAATCATACACTTACCCTATTCTTGCTAGTAAATATTATTTATTATTTATTTATTTTAACTAAATCATACACTTACTCTACTTTAGCTAGTAAATATTATTTATTTACTCTTGCTAGTAAATATTATTTATTTATTAATATGGAATTTGGAATTAGATTAATTTAATTGAGCGTTGTCTAACTCTTCTACTTTTTTTTTTGTCAAATGGGGCGAAGTAAATCTGCATGAAATCACTATTTTCTATTGTTTAAAATGCTATTTTGAATGCAAAAATAGCATGCTAAAAAACCCTTGGGACACTAGCACACATGGAAATATTTAATATTGAAAAATCTTTCATTCTTTGGAAACATTCAAAACAAGGGTTGCATGGCAACGCAGTCCTTGCCTAGTTAGTTGGGAAATACATGTTGAACAATGAAACTTAATATAACTAAATGCACAAGTAATGAATATTTTTTGTCAAAAGATAATAATTGAGGATTGTTTGTTATTCAAAATGTATAATGAAAATAATTTCTTTTATTTGGGTTTTTAAAATATAATAACTTAAATTAGTTCTATTATTTAAAAAAATTAAAATAACTTTATATTAGTAAAAATTGTTTGATGTGAATAACTTAAATTAGTTCTATTATATTAAAAAATTAAAATAACTTTATATTAATACTATTTTTTATATTAATGATGAGATATCTTTATGTTCCAAAGATAATAGTAGCTTTTTTAATATTTTCAAAACTATTATATATCTATGAATCATGAACCATTCATCTTTCTAATTTTTTTTATTTATAAAGATAATTTTTTAACCAAAACGATAAATTTTAATGTTAAACAACAAAATACCTACATCATTGTAAGTATCCACGTCATTCCCCCAAACCCAATCACTTGTGAACTTTAATATTAAATTAAGAAGGGGGGCTTTATTATGACGTACAAGAGATTGGGGGCGAGACTCATTGCCCATGGTACATAATGTAAGACCACAAAACCTTTTATTGAATTAATATACAATTTAGTTATAATTTTTAAACTTTTTATTCAATTAAAATAAAATAGAATTATTTTTATTAATATTATAATTTTTTAATTAATATAATTATTGTTTTTAAGTTAAGCTAATATTATGTGAATGTTAATATTTAAAATATTTAATGATTTTTACTAATTTCAATAGATATGAGTGGTTAAAAACCCTATTAATTTTCATCAAATTAAATCTATTTATACATTAAAAATGAGATTTAAAAAATTTGATATTTCTTAAAAATAAAAAATAAAATTTAGAAAACTAAAAATACATTTATTAAACATTCAAACTGCTACTCCACAATTCACTGAACTACTACATCAAAATTGATTGACTCTCCGGCAAAGAACTTTCTACCTTGGCTACCGTTATCCCTAAATAATAACATACTCTAGATAAAATATATCACGGAAAAAAAACATGGCGTAAGGATTTGACTTTTTTACGGTCACTATAAAATGGCTCCTCAATTAATATAAAAGGGCTCCTCAAGTTTTCCCGTACTCAATTAATATAAAACGGCTCCTCGGGCGCACTGTATGCCATATAATAATAATAAGAGATAAGATTTTTGCAGGTTCTTAATAAATAGTATGCCATATAATAATAAGAGATAAGATTTTTGCAAGGTCCTAATAAATACAGGTAAATAGCATGCTCCTTCATTCTTTGTCAAACTGTCAATTTATTAATTGTGTAATCAATTTTATACATTGAATGACGTGAAGCCTGCAATAACACTTCAAAGATATTAGCCAATTAAATTTTAGAAAAATATTTTTTTTTATTATTAAAAAAAATACATATATTGATTTCCAAAGTTACACATTGTGTATAGCACATAAATTTAAAGTCAACAATAAACTAATACATAGTCAAAGGGTAACTCATTGCTATAGTCCGAAGCCTTTGGCAGGGATTAATAAGGAGTAAGGATATGTCACTTTTTTGTTCAAGTATATAATAATAATAATAAAAAAGTATATCATACATGATGAAGGGTGAATTTATGAAGATGGGTTATATATTTATTTATTTTTGCATGCAAAATGACGTTTTTATTTGTTGTTCAATTTTTAATGACCATAACTTATATCTGCATTTCAAGTTTCAATTTTTAGAAAAAAGATGATTAGAGAATTTTTTTAGCTTTGTTTTTGTTATTTTTGTGAATTTTTATCAACATTAAATGGGTCAATTTGGCATTTTTGTGAGAGTATGTCCTTAAAAAATGTAGGATGGATAATGAAGAATGTTTGTGGATGATATTATTTTCAATATAAAATATTTCTATTTGGGGGGTGCTACATGGATTGTACTATCACTTTAATAATTTTTTTGCAAAAATATGCATCTCTTTTTTCCTTACATTCTAAGGATAAATAAAATATATATAAAACTACACTTTTGAAGAGGATAATAGAAGATTGTGCATATATATTTTTACAATGATTTTGGTTATGTATTTTCAAAGATATTGAATTTTCATTTTGTTAATTTGTAACTAGATTAAAGTGAAATATACATAAGTTTTGGAAGACATGATGAAGAACACGAAGATTGGTGAAATGGCTCAAAGCCCAAATCATCATTTTTACATATTATTCACATGATAGTACTGTTAAATTATGAGCTTGATTTCTTATGTGGATTAATTCTGTTATTTTCTTCAACACTTTGATTCCATCTTAATACACTTCAACAATACCAAATCATAACTGAATAGCAATAACTATGTAGATACGTAAGAATGCACATCAACAACACATATACCCTGGGGAAACCCTGTACAGGGAGAAAAACCCTAGCAAACGATATTCATTTATTGCATTAATAATGTAAGATCACTTACAAATATCCACCATGAATGTTCTGCTCTTAAAGAGCTTGCTAAGATGACTCTGACCTGACAAAGACCTAAGAGACCTTGCTGAAATACACCTCTGATATGTTGCTTCAATTGCTGATATACAACACTGATATGCTGTTGATATACGCCTCTGATATGCAACCTCTATTGTTGATATACAACACTGATATTTTTCTTTGGTATGTTTCCTCTTTATCACTGATATGCTCCTCTATTGCTTCACCCTTAACCTGCATATCAAACTGTGTTGAAGAGAGGGGTCGACCTCTGCTTATATAGGTTGAAGCGGAGAAGAGGAGATACTCAAAATAATAACTTGTTTGCATTCTTTAATCATAACTCAGCTTCATATTTTAGTTCGAACTTAGAACTAGACTTGAGACTGATATACTTTAGTTTGAAAATAGAACTAGACTTGAGACTTCAGTTACAACTCAACATTACACTTTAGTTCAAAAATAGAACTAGACTTGAGACTGGTATACTTTAGTTCGAAAATACAACTAGACTCGAGACTTCAGTTACAACTCAACATTACACTTTAGTTCAAAAATAGAACTAGACTTAGGACTTCAGTTGCAACTCAACATTACACTTTAGTTCCAAAATAGAACTAGACTTAAGACTTCAGTTACAACTCAACTTTACACTTTAGTTCTAAAATAGAACTAGAGTTAAGACTTCAGTTACAACTCAGCATTACACTTTAGTTCTAAAATAGAACTAGACTTACGACTTCAGTTACAACTGAACATTACACTTTAGTTCTAAAATAGAACTAGACTTGAGACTTCAGTTACAACTCGACTCTTTACAAGGAAATTCAAAATTCTCTTCATGGTGGATAATGTTACATGTGCCAACGCACTAGATCAATACATTTATATCATTTCCAATATTAGGAATATCATTTGTTTCTAGCTCATAGGAATTTTATATTCAACCTATATTTTGCTAGATTCCTTGACTTTTGGTCATGGCTCATAAGGCCTGACTAGGCTCATAGAGGTTGTACGTTCCCCCTGAATTTTGCACTAGTCTGTCTATGCTCACAGAGGTTGTATGTTCCCCCTGACTTTTGCACTAGACTGTTTATGCTCACAGAGATTGTACGTTCCCCCTGAATTTTGCATTAGACTCACATAGCATCTTGTTCGTCCTGACTTTTGGTTTGACTCACAGAGGTTGTACGTTCCCCCTGGATTTTTTCAATACCTCACAAGAATGGTTGATTATCCAAATCTCCCTGGCTAGCCTCAGGGTGGCCCATATGGCCTCTCATTGGAGAATGACTGTCGATGCTGCCAAATTTAACAAGTACAACATATAGTGCATTCCTCTAATAACCACCTTTAATGGTCCACACAACTAAAAATATGTTACGTAGGACAATGAATATATTTCAAGATAACATAAGGTGGTTTAGGACTTAATGATTATGAGAAAAATTGCTAACAATCCCCCTCCTAATCGTAAATCCATACAAGGGTATTATATATTCAATAAAAACTAGTGCAAAAATGATAATATATTCCAATCTTCAATCTGATACTCATGGTCTAAAACCTCATCAGTGTTGATGAATATCTTCCTGTAAAACTGCCAAAAATGGATGCTAAAAAACAAATATAGAAAACTCAATGCACAACAAATGAGCTAGATAACAATTAAGTGTTCACTGATGTGAAATCAAAACTGAAGAGAGAAAATCTTGATGAGAAGTGAATTGACTACAAATCCAGCACATCACAAATCCTAAAAATGCTCAATAGTCCAATGTGCCAAGTGAAAATGAAAAAGAATCATTTGTCTTCTACAAAGTCTAAAGACCATATCTATAAAGCTTGAAGACTATGAAGTGAACAAATATCTTCACAAAACTACTCTCGAAAAATGACACATAAAAAACTATCAATAATCCAACCGACAAAAAATAGTGTCAATCAATATCCCAATCATGTATCCTGTAAAAACTATGTATGATTTGAGAATGAGTGAGCCAAAATCCTCCCAAAATATATTGTGAAGTAAACTAGGTGAACCATTGGTACTACTTCAAATCCTGAAACCAAAGTGTCGATCATGCGAAAAATCACACAAGTCATAAATCTACAAGTGACTAAATCCTCAAATTTCAAAATGTGGCAAACCATTCATTCATGAATCCTGAAATGTCAAAATATGAAAAACCATCCATCCATACCAGTACCCTGGAAATCCAATCCAAAACTCTATGTGAGTGATCCATGTCAACATCATCAAATCCCGAATCCATCATGAATCTGTCATCCAATCTTAAATCAATCATCAATCTATCATAATCCTAAAAAATCCAAAGTAAAATCCTCAATCCAACATCCTAAAGAAATCACAGTTCTTCAAATCAAAAGTAGACTTTAAACTTGAATTCTAACAACCATCATCAATATCTTCCCCCTATTAACTAAAATGTGAGAAGTCCTAGGACCTGTAAATTACCAATATTAATATACCCCCTTGAAAGTGGAAAATAATAACCACGTTGTCTTTGAGAGGCGTTTGAAGACTTGGTATTCAACTCAAAAGACTATATCAAGTGAGCCTCGATCATGCCCTAAAATCATCAATTTCTAAACCAAAACATTCTTGTCCAATTGTGGATGAAATCTCTCTTAGTAAACATGTTTGCACCTGTGTATGAAACCAATGATAATACTGCTCCAATAACGTAGCTTCCCAAGCCCAATTCCAAGTAGCTAACCATATGAAATGCATTTGTTTCTGATTAGTCTTTACTCACTCTCATCACCTTTCTGAAAGGTGATTTTTCTTCCCATAGAAACTACAACATGTAAGATAAGCCATGCAACTCTCCATTTCCAACTCAATGATAGTGTTGGAACTAATTAAGGACTTCATCCAACTCATCCAAATTATCATAATCAATTGTATCATCCTCATTCACATCATCATCATCCTTATCCTCTTGTTCCTCATCATGATCCTCAAGTTTAAGTACTTTATCCAACTTATCAATGTCAACAATGTGCCTCTACAAATAGTCATCAAGAATCCTTGAGTCTCACATATGCAAAAGGTTTGGAGTAGTTAGGAATGTGAAAGAATTCAAACTTGTTCTTTTTATATCCTAAGACAAATTTGTTCATTTTGAACTGCAACTCTTCCCAAGGTCTGATAATTTTATCTTTATTCTCAAACTTATACTTAGTTTCTTTAGCTAGTTAACCCATGTCATTTGTAACTGTATGTTGTTTGAGACATTCTTATTCATTGTTAGCAACATAATTCATTATTGGATTAGCTATTGAAGTAATATGGGTTCAAAATGTTGATGTTGAAGAAGTTGTAATTCATGATTTATCAACCTATTATGAGTTTTGAGAATATCAACCTTTATTCATAACGTTCAAATAAATGGTCACATCATTAAGTGAAGGTTTTATTATTTGAATAGTTGTTCCTTGTGAAGTGTTGATTAAAGTATGGAGAACATTGAACAAGTATTTAATTCTTGACATCCTGATAAGATCATCTCAATGCCAAAAACAATGTGCCACAACAAAAAAATTCCAAGTGTCGGAAGCAAAAACTCTAGGTGTAGTGTTGCATGCTCCAAGAATTGAAATCAAGGGCCAAAAAGTCACAAAGACAAATAATGACCAATCAAGGACATCATATAAATACCTTCATCATCACACACTTTATCTCCCTATTCAATTTTGGGTCATTTCAAATGACTTCAAATACATTTCCAAATTAAGACAAACATGCAAAATTGTTGAACCTTCAATACTTCATAAGGGTTTCTTGAAACTCCACTCCAAACTAAGATTCCTAAAGACTCAATGAGAGACTCAAAATTTAGAATTAGAATCAAAGAATTGATGTGAAAGACATCCAAAGAGTTTACAAATGAAATATTGCAGATGATCTTATAATGCAAGATACATGAGAGTTGTGATCAAATTTGTTTTCAAGCCAAAATGGTGGCTTTCCTTTTCTTGTCTCATTGAAATTATATTGCTTTATTCATATTCTTGTCTTATTAGTCCCTGCCGTAGGCATAGAGGGACTATAGCGATTGATAAGTTGTTGACTACATATTAGTTTGTCCTTTGACCATAAATATTTTCATAATACCTATTGTTGGAGCTAGGGAATTAAAAGCATATATTTTTATATAATAAAAAGTACCATATATGTACTGATCTGATTGGATAAGAGATTGGAGGTGTTATTTCCGGCTTCGCTATTCCCAATGTTTTATATGGCAACATATCCAAACTTTTTCTCGTATACAGTCTTTTTGAATCATATATTTTTCCTGTATATTGCTTGTAGCTGAATTAATGTTAACATTAGTTCAAATGTTTGTATTAACATTTTATGCTAGTTGAACATATTCGAAAGTTTTGATATGTACTAAGCATATTGAACTGTTTTGATATCCAAGCTTTATAGTGATTGAGAATTCCAAAGTTTATAACGTCCTTGCCAGATGTATTTTTGTTGAAATGTATTGACACTTTTTTCGATATTCCTCAATAGGCCTGGCATATTAAATGTTTACATGAGACGACGTCCTCCAATAGGCCTGGAAACTTAAATGTTTGCATACTGTGAGGTCCTTAGACATCCTGACAACCTTAAATGTTTATGTAAATACGCTTCTCGGAGTACATTTTTCCTCGAAATTTTCCATACAGTTATAGTGAATTTGCACAGTCTTGTTTGTCCACCGCCAGTTCAACAACCATTGTATGTTTCATCCTTCTTCTACCTTTGCAATGCAATTTCGTTATCATTGAAGCTACAAACATTTTTTACTGGTTCGGTGAGTGCTTCTTCTTCGCTGGTTTCTCGATTGCTTCTTATTGTTGTTTCGTTGGCGAGTCGACCTGTGCTTCTGCATTTCAACATTTTAGAGTAAGTTTTGATGCCATAGTTTCATTTTCTATTCCTTGTTTGTTGTTCAATGTTTGTAGTCTGCAAGTAAGAATGTTTGCTTATTTGTAGTGGCATGTTCCTCGTATGTTTCTGGTTCCTTATGTTCTTGGGCTGCAGTTTCGTAATCATTGTAGATACATATGTTGTTTGATGGCTCGATGGTTCTTGTTGGTTCGTTGGTTCGTGGGTTGTTGGTTCTGTTTGTTTGGCTTAGGTTTACTCTTTGGGGCCCTGGGGGTGCAGTTTGACCTGTTCGTTCTTTCTCGCTGTCTGGTGCTTGCTGTTTTCTTTTGTTTTATTTGGCCTTGCAGGGTTGGGGTCCAGCGACGGTGGTTGGAGCTTTTCATTTTTCTTTTTCTTTTGGATTATTATTGTTTTTTGGGGCGCTTTACGGTGTTCGGCCCCTGCACCTAGGAGTCAACATGCAATTGTGTTATTTTCCCTATTTGTCGAGGTCGATATCTGTTATTCTGTGATATTTTGTTGGTGCTTCAGTGCTGACATGAAAGAAAATAGTTGCATGCAAAATTGTTCGAGGATTACATGTGAAATTGCAATATCCGTTGCTTTTTTGTTAGAATAAAGCATATGCAGGCTACATTTATAGACCATGTATGGTCAGATGTGCTGATATGACATTACATGTTCTTTCTCCTCTACACAGATTGGTGTGCGCATGATACAATTTGTGTTGTGCTTGAGGTATAATATGTACAAAAAATATTCTGTAAGATTATATTTGGATGTCTGGAAGCATGTCTGGGTAGTTTGCCATGGAAAACCAAAAACTTGTATCATGGGCACAACTTGGTTCGTGGGTTGCTGGTTCTGTTTGTTTGGCTTAGGTTTACTCTTTGGGGCCCTGGGGGTGCAGTTCGACCTGTTCGTTCTTTCTCGCTGTCTGGTGCTTGCTGTTTTCTTTTGTTTGATTCGGCCTTGCAGGGTTGGGGTCTAGCGGTGGTGGTTGGAGCTTTTCATTTTTATTTTTCTTTTGGATTATTATTGTTTTTTGGGGCGCTTTATGGTGTTCGGCCCCTGCACCTAAGAGTCAACATGTAGTTGTGTTATTTTCCCTATTTGTCGAGGTCGATATCTGTTATTCTGTGATATTTTGCTGGTGCTTCAGTGTTGACATGAAAGAAAATAGTTGCATGCAAAATTGTTCGAGGATTACATGTGAAATTGCATTATCCGTTGTTTTTTTGTTAGAATAAAGAATATGTAGGCTACATTTATAGACCATGTATGGTCAGATGTGCTAATATGACATTACATGTTATTTCTCCTCTACACAGACTGGTGTGCGCACGATACAATTTGTGTTGTGCTTGAGGTATAATATGCACAACAAATATTCTGTAAGATTATATTTGGATGTCTAGAAGCATGTCTGGGTAGTTTTCCATGGAAAACCAAAAACTTGTATCGTGGGCACAACTTGGTTCGTGGGTTGCTGGTTCTGTTTGTTTGTCTTAGGTTTACTCTTTGGGGCCTTGGGGGTGCAGTTCGACTTGTTCGTTCTTTCTCACTGTCTGGTGCTTGTTGTTTTCTTTTGTTTGATTCGGCCTTGCAGGGTTGGGGTCCAGCGGAAGTGGTTGGAGCTTTTCATTTTTATTTTTCTTTTGGATTATTATTGTTTTTTGGGGTGCTTTATGGTGTTCGACCCCTGCACCTAGGAGTCAACATGCAGTTGTGTTATTTTCCCTATTTTTCGAGGTCGATATCTGTTAGTCTGTGATATTTTGCTGGTGCTTCAGTGCTGACATGAAAGAAAATAGTTGCATGCAAAATTGTTCGAGGATTACATGTGAAATTGCAATATCCGTTGCTTTTTTGTTAGAATAAAGCATATGCAGGATACATTTATAGACCATGTATGGTCAGATGTGCCGACATGACATTACATGTTCTTTCTCCTCTACACAGACTGGTGTGCGCACGATACAATTTGTGTTGTGCTTGAGGTATAATATGTACAACAAATATTCTGTAAGATTATATTTGGATGTCTGGAAGCATGTCTGGGTAGTTTTCCATGGAAAACCAAAAACTTGTATCGTGGGCACAACAGTTTGTGTAGAGGATAAAGAACATGTATTTCCATTGGTGGAAGAATATCTGAATAATTTTCCGCGGAAAACCATAAATCGTTTAGCTACGACCATGCAATTACATGATATTTTGTGGCTTGTAATATCTTTTGGGCAGGGAAAAAAAATTACACATTTACAACCATGGATGGAGAAGAGCAAAGGTTCATGTTTATGCCTATCTTCTAGACTGTTCGTTGAGTCTATTTTACTCTATGTACATATTGCTTGTTCTCCAGTGCATACCAACTTCCATTCATGTTCATTGTATTTTGTGCGTTCCCACATTCAAACAAGCAAAATAGCTGGAGAAAACGAGGGAGTCTTGACTGCATCGATTGAAGAGGATATAGAAAAGTGCATGCTTGTACTGTTATTTCATATTGCATTGTTTTTTATTTCATTTATGGTCTGTATATGTGTTCACCTAGTTTATTATATGTACATGTTGCATGCCTTCTTACATGGTAAGTTATCTTCATTACATGCCTTTTTGCATACTAACCTGCTTCATGTCCATTGTCTTTTCGTTGCATTGGTACATTTAGACAAACTAAATAGCTAGAGATGGCGATGGGCTCTTTGGCAGGTAAATAGACCTATTTATCTTTCTTTTAGATGTCTTTCTTCATACTAACTTGCCTTCATGTCCATTGCATATTCGACGTTGCTACCTTGGAAAGAACAGGTTGCTTGGACAGGGAGATGAATTGTTCTATGCAACAACAAAGGGTTCTGTGGTACAATCTTCTAAAAGGTATACCAAGTGTGTTGGTAAATTAAATATACAAACCGGGTGGGGGCATATAATATTAGACTTGAAAACGATGGCCTAGCAACAATGGGCCTTTCTTCCCTCCCTATTTCTACTTTTTCCATTTTCTATTATCCCTTTTGTTTTCTAATTCATCTGCTTAGTGTGCTTTCCGAAAATTCCTTGGTGTGCCTATTGGCGGACTAACGGTTTCACGTCTGTGGTCGCGCTTCTACCTGATTCCATATTTAGCTACTTTCTCGATTGCGGGTGCGGGGCTGATAGGTTGAAGATTGCTCCCCTAGCTTCCGGGGGTCCGTGATATACAGATTCGCCATGGTGCCCCGCCCTCATGCCCTATTTACTATCAAACATTTGTCCACTTAAAAAAAGAAGATGCATACAATTTTACGGTTATTTGGTCCTTGTGATGGATAATATACAATGCATATGAGTTTTTAGTCCTGATGTTCATTTGCACATGCTTACATCAGAAAAAGTTGGACTTGTGACATGGGCATGAGCAGTCAATCATCCCAGACATCAGCAGACCGACAAGGCCAAAGGTAAAGATGCATACACTCTGCTCTTACTATGTTTACTAAACAAATATCCTCGGGTATATATTCATCTATGGCATGGTGGATATGTTGATGTCATCTACAATACATGGTTTGCAGCTCGCAAAAAGTATCAACAAGTACAAGTGGAACGCCGAACATGCTGCATGTTCCACAGACTAAGAGGTGTGGTTGCAAAACTCTAGCTCCATAGTTCATCAAAGCTATGCGTGTACTTGTATATTTATGCCAGTGAAAGAAGAATATAAAAAAAAAAAAATTAATGCACACTACCATTCACTTTAGTTTTCCTGTTCAAAAATTGTCACCAGGTCTAGAGTTGTAACATCCAAAGTACTATCAATAGAGGGCTTGAACAGTCGCCAAACTGGACAAGTGTTCGTCGGGGACATAATGGTCATATATAGAACCTACTTGGACAAGGCAAACAAAAGTAGATCCATTATGCGTGCTGACATGACAAACAAGGAGGCCATGATGACAATGACACTGACTGTTTCTCCACAACTTGACCAGAAACATGCAGAAAAGATATTGTCGAGTAATGGGATATCCATTACAAATTATTTTTCTCAACGAAACAATGATTGTGGAAAAAAATTATGTTTCTTTTTCAGAATATCGTTTCGTCCCGGACTCGACTATTAGCCAACTTACACAGAGCATTGATATTTACCCAATCAGAAAGATTGGCGCAACTATCACATTGGCGAGAAAACTTGGCTCGCAACACATTTTCCATATAAAGGATGGAGAGTCGAACAACGACAAGGCAATGGTACTGCTTTTCATATTCAGTTTTGTCCTTTACTTTCGCATGTGCATGTATCTCGGGTAAGTTACACAAATATTGCATTGTTCCACGTTGCAACTACAATTGTTCGATACATATTCAAATTTGTTTTCGTCAATCGAACAACAATTGCATAAAGGGTAGATTCCACTTATGTTGTTCAAAAATATAACAAAGAAAAGGGATGTTAGAGAAATGATCTTTCAGACAACCTAGACAATGTTTGTAACAGAGTTGTGAGAAGATATAGTAGAGGATCTGAAGAAACTAGCTAGCTATACAACTGTTGTGCGTATACATCCACAAAATCATCCTCACTTTGCTTATAGAAATAACCTTCAACAAATTTCTGCGGCCTGTTTAATTTTTAATTTTTTATTTTTAAGGGGAGGGGAAGGGGGGGTGAATTTGTGTATTATATTGTTCAATGTATTAATTCCTATGATCGTGTTCCCAGGTTGAAGGTGTTTTAGTTGAAACCAATGTGTACTCGACCCCCTTTGAACCTGTATGTGAAAAATGAAACTCTCCTTCTTCTGCCTCCACTTTGATAAGTGATGATACGATTGATTGTCTACGATGTAGTGAAAAATGTCCATATATATATGAACATTGCATCAATGGTGTCATCCGAACCGTGGGAAACAAAACCGTTCATTGTACGATTATGCAACCTTTGTTACAAAATGTGCTTCCTAAGTTGGCAGAATTGTCGTATGAAACGTATCTACAGAAAAAGGCATGCATTGTCTACATGCTACGGGAGCTTCAGATACACAACAAATTCACCTTAAATGAGGACAATGCAATTTTTCATATCGGCTGAAGAAGGGAAAAAAACAATATATCAAACTTTGGTAGGAAACGAAAATACCTCATGTGTCACTGCAATATTTCTTGAACATCCAGATGAATGTTCGTCAGACTTGGCTAGTTGGGATTGCACGCGCATAAGATTGTTCGATCCAAAAAATGGGAAGCATGGAAACAAACCCCATATATCCCATGACCCCAGTTATTTTCTACTAGGAACATATACTAGATGCAAGAGAAAATGAATGCAGTGACGTCTTTTCTTTGTATATCAAATTGTTTGGTGCAAAGGTCGATGGGTCCTGGTCTATGGAACCTTCTGGGAACTTGCTTGCGGTCTGTTTGAAGTTTGGTTGGTTCTTGGTTGTGTGCTTCGTCTCTCAATTTGTATATCGTGGAACTCCAACTGTTGTTTGGAGGACACAGAACAATATAATTGAATTTTTTAGCCAGCTGGCCCACAGATCCGCTTGAAAATTTCTATGGCGATGTGACACAAATGTAGTATGTGGCTTGTTTTAGCAGATTACGTTGATCGATGAACTTGGTAAAATTATTGTCCTGGAATTATTTGAAATCAATGAATATATACTATGTGAAGTGAAATTGTGCTATCATATAACCAAGAGGCCCTTAAAATTCAAATTGGTCGTTTTTTTGGCATTTTTGCTTAATCGATGAACTTTGTAAAATTAATGTCCTAGAATAATTTGAAATGAACGAATATATACTGTGCGGAGTGCAATTGTGTTATCATATGAACAAGAGGCCCTTAAAATTCAAATTGGTCCTTGTTATGCTTGCGGTGATAGAATTAAAAAAAAACTTTCTTTTCTTTCCTTCATTTAAAAAAAAATAAGCGATTTAACATCCTTTAATAATTTAATGTAATTCAATTGTACAATATTAATATTTAATATTAATAATTTAGTATTTGACAATAATGTTTTTAGATAAAGTTAGATAGGATGACCATCCGTAAACAATTTCAATCTTGAATCCGCCAGTCATGGGGTACTGTCGATTTGTATGTCCCGGAACTCCGAGTGTTGTTTGGAGGATACGAGACAA
The DNA here is from genome assembly GCA_009831015.1 of Picea engelmannii. Taxonomy (NCBI): domain Eukaryota; kingdom Viridiplantae; phylum Streptophyta; class Pinopsida; order Pinales; family Pinaceae; genus Picea; species Picea engelmannii. The sequence continues at coordinate 418,239 of ML781716.1, forward strand.
TAGAAGTGCAATGTTGAGCCAACCAACCCACAATTCCGCCTATCAATTTGTATATCGCGGAAGTCTGTGTGCTATTTGTAGGAAACAAAACAATAGAGGCTCAATTTTGAGCCCTCTAAGCCGAGAAACCACGATCCAAAAAGTGCCTAAGTATGGAATGAGGGATCCACATATGCTGTATAAAATCTCATGTCCATAATTTATAAAAGTACATGTTTACTATGTATTGCTCGTTTGTCGGAAAACTTTTATATCACTCGTCCGAGAAAATTGTACAAACTTTCTTATCTAATTAAATTCTGCAATAACAATATTTAATATTAATAATTTAGTATGGAAAATAATGTTTTTAGATATGTTAGATAGTTGATAGGGATTACCATCCGTAAACAATGGCAAACTTGAACCCGCCAGTCCTCGATTCCATCTGTCAATTTGTATATCGCGGAACTCCGAGTGCTATTTGGAGGACACAGAACAATGGAAGTGCAATGTTGAGCCAACCAGCCCACAGGTCCACTTGTCAATTTGTATATTTCAGAATTGTGGGTGATTTTTGTAGAGCGCGGAACAATAGAGGCCCAATTTTCAGCTCGTCGGGCCGAGAACCTGCAGGCCAAAAAGTGGCTAAGTATGGAATGGTGGATCCGTACATTCTCTATAAAACTTTCCTGTCCATAGTTTATAAGAGTACATACTTAATATGTATTACTCGTTTTTCGGAAAACTTCTAGGTGCGAAATTTGGTGGATTCATGACTTCAAATTTCACTTACTTTTATATCACCAGCTTGATCGACCGCTTCTCCATTTGATATTTTAATAAATGAATATAAACTGGCCCAAGTCCAATTGTGCTATGACATGAACACAAGGACCTTAAAATTCAAATAGCTGGCAAGTCCATTTGTGAATTTGTATATCGCGGAAATGTGGATGCTATTTGTAGGGCATGGAACAACAGAGGCCCAATTTTGAACCCGCCAGCCCGAGAATCCGCCATCCAAATAGTGGGTACGTATGGAATTAGGTATCTGTACATGCTCTATAAAATCTCATGTCCATAGTTTTTAGAAGTACATCTTTACTATGTATTACTCGTTTACTCTAAATGTTGTTTAGAAGACACAGAAAAATAGAACTGCAATGTTGAAGGACCCAATCCACAGCTTCGGCTGTCAATTTGTATATCATGGGACTCTGGGTGCTATTTGTAGGATACAGAGCAATAGACACCCAACTTTGATCCTGGAAGACCGAGAACCCGCAATCGAAAAAGTGGCCAAGTATGAAATGCGGGATATGTACAAGCTCTATAAAAACCTCATGTCCATACCTTGTAAGAGTTCATACTTAGTATGTATTACTAGTTTTTCATAAAACTTCTACTTGCGGAAGTTGGAAGATTCGCGGCTTCAGGTTTCAATTACGTTTAGATGACCAACCCGACCAACCGCTTCTCCTTTTGATATTGTAAGAAATGAATATAAATCGGCCCAAGTCCAATTGTGCTATTACAACAACACGAGGCCCTTAAAATTGAAATAGTTCGCAAATCTGCTTGTCAATTTGTATATCGCAGAACTCTGGGTGCTATTTGTAGGGCACAGAACAACAAAGGCCCAATTTTGAGCACACCAGCCCGAGAACCTGCGATCCAGCCTGAGAACCAACGATCCAAAAAGTGACCAAGTATGGAATGAGGGCTGCGTACATGCTATATAAAATCTCATGCCCATACTTTATAAAAGTACATACTTGGTATGTATAACTCGTTTCTTGCGAAATTTTGTAGGTGCGAAACTTGACGGATACACGTGTTCAGATTTCCACCCATTTTTATATCAGCAACCCGACTGACTTCTTGCCCGTTTCATATTATACAAAAATTTTGGAATGCAAGTTTCCAAATACGCAGGTTTTTATTTGAAATAAGATATTTCACATCATTTTATAATTTTATGTAATTAAATTGTACAATATCAATATTTAATATTAATACTTTAGTTTTGAAAATAATGTTTTTTGGTAGTGTTACATAGTTCATAGGGATCAACATCCGTAAACAATTGCAAAGTTGGGCCCGTCAGCCCTGGAGTCCATCTGTGAATTTGTATGTGGCGAAAGTCCGAGTGTTGTTTGAACGACACAGAACAATAGAAATGAAATGTTGAGCGAGCCATCCCGCAAGTCCGCCTATCAATTTGTATGCATAAATCTTGGGTGCTATTTGTAGCTAACGAAACAATAGAGGCTCAGTTTTGAGCCCACCAACCCGAGTACCCGCGATCCAAAGATTGGCTTAAGTATGGAATGCGGGAACAATACATGCTCTATTAAATCTCATATCTGTTCTTTCTAAAAATAGATTTTATGTATTGCTCCTTTTTTTTCGGAAAAATTCTTGGTAAGGAAGTTGGCAGATTCACGTATTCATATTTCACTTACTTTTATATCACCATCCCAACCGACCGACCGCTTCCTTGTTTCATATTGTACAAACCTCCTTGTCTAATTAAATTGTACAATATCAATATTAAATATTAATAATTTAGTATTCAAAAGAATGTCTTTAGATAATGTCCAATAGTTAATAGGGATTAGCATCCATAGACAATCACGTGCTTGAGGCCGCTAGCCCTAGAGTCCGTCTGTCAATTTATATATCGCGGAACTCCGAGTAATGTTTGTATGAAATGAAACAAAAGGAGTAAAATTTAGAGCGACCCACCACGTAGGTCCACTAGACAATTTGTATATCGCGAAATTCTGAATGCTATTTGTAGGCCACGGAACAATGGATGCCCAATTTAGAGCTCGCCAGTCCGAGAACCCGCGATCCAAAAAGTGGGTAAGTATGGAATGAGAAATCTGTACATGCTCTATAACATCTCATGTTCATACTTTATAGTACATATTTAGTGTGTATTACTCGTTTTTCTGAAAATTTATAGTTTATCTTTTCTCTCTGCTTTTCCTTTTTGAAACACGGATTCCTACATAAGCGGGTTTAACATTGTGTTTCCATTGTTCCACCCCCTACAACTAGCACCCAGACTTTCGCGATTTACAAATTTGGAAACAAACCCCCCTTCATCTCGTATGCTTTCGCTTTCTTTTTACTTGGTCCTTTTTCCAAATGTCTCATGCTTTTATATACAGACCCCCAGGTTCATCAAGATACAAATTTCCCTCTCGTCATTGCGCTTCCGTTGTTCCCCTATGTACAAACAACAATTGAAATTCTGCGACATACACATTGACGACCGATATATGTCACTGAGATGCAATATGACCATCGGCCCTTCACGTCTCCTAGGTATTTCTTCTGCCCTTCTTCTTTTGTAACCCGCCCGACCTCTTTCCATACTTAGGTATTTCTTGGAATCGGTTTCATGGGTTGGCCGGTGCCTCGTCGTAATTCGCCATCACTGCTTCCTTCGTACTTGTTTCCAGATATGCAATACTTAAGCTTTAATGCTAGTAGTTCATCCTGCAGGAACCATTAAGATTGTCATTAATGTCTGGAAGTTTGGAGAAGATTTGTCATTACTACGAATTAAACTAAGATTTGCGCACAAGTATGTTATCCTTTCCAAGTATTCATTTCAAACACGATGAAATCTGTTTTTTGTGCGCCAACGGGTTGGTGCTTTTAAGAAACTTCTAATTCTTAATCTCTCTTCGTCATCACCACCACCTTCACATTTTTTTCTAATTATGAAATTAATGAGGTGTGATGGTGACAGATCATTCTGCATGAACCCTGGAGATTATCTTTGATCAATGAAAGGCTCGAGGAGATATTCCATTGATACACATTAAACCATAATTTGTGGAGGGTTATATTATCCCTCCCTAATTTTCATTTCAAACACCGTCTCGAGAAAATGAAAATTCTTGTTAAGTTGTGGCGGAAGTTCTATCCATATACAATAAACACATTGGGGCATAATGGCCAGAGGTTCCACTATTCCATGGCATATTCTTACTAATCATCTCCCTCTTCCCAGGAGCAAAAAAGGAGATGGTCCCTTGCTACACAGAGAGATATATTTCAAGCCAAAGAATTCCAAGGCAACCCTGCCTGCTCAGAGAACCTGCCCAGTTGCATTCATGGCTGGCGCAGAGGTTGATGTCATGAATTCTGAGCTGGAACAAGATGATCTTATGGGCGATGATACGACAATGGATGATGGAAATGCAGAGAATATTCCCACTCCTGTGCCCAAATTGAAATCAACCATAACGAACGGAACTTACCGGCTCAGTGATGGCGGTCCTGACAACACCAAAAGGAGTTTCAGAAAAGAAACCAACAGTAAACGCAATAGCTTCTTTGCAGCCCGAAAATAGGAATTCCAGAGTTCCAAATTAGGAATAGAATGGACTAATTTGGGCCTTTGAAATTGCACGTGCAACCTGTGCTCCTGAATTTTTTTCGACTATGCAGAGGCGGTTTCAGCTAAGGGATATTCCATTTTCCCTGCAATGTTTTTCGTCTTCTTCCTCACGGGAAGCTTATGAAAACTATCAATTTCATCACAGGATGATTCATCGAGGAGAAAACTACGAGGATGTTGCATACTGCGGATCCCGTGCCTATTTTTTTCGCAGATACGTTCAATGTTTTGGCCCGAAGAACTGGGTCCAATTTCTAAGGATAGATGTACAATACTCGATGTTTTTCTTATTTTCTTAAATGGATTTTCTATTAAAAAATAATTTCCTTGGACTCTTCATTGCTGCTTCTTTTTTGGATTTAACTCCTGTTCTCATTGGCATGGTTCGATGCTCTCTTAATTCTTGGATATTGTGTTTACTTAGGTTATTTTTTCTAAGATGGAACATCTAACAATTATATGACAATGTACTGTTTCAATCCACCAGCCTTTTATGAAAAAAAAAAATGGATTACACAGTTTCAAACCAACATTCAATTATATTTGTAATGCAGATAGAACATAGCAACACCAATGTACAATCTTGCAGCAAAATCATTATTCTTGTTTCTAGACATGCAATTATTAAGTTTTAATGCTAACAACCCATAATGAAATAAGTTTAATACTTGCGTTGATATGTTGTAGCCATGGAAGAATGTATCAAGAACACAGTTACACGCACACGTTCCAATAAAATCTAATCTTCAACAAAGCATTTTCTGGCAATTAGTAGAAAATGAAGTTTAGTAGTTAAGTTAATATGTTACAGTCATGGAAGAATGTATCAAGAACATACTTACACGTACGGGTTGCAATAAAATCTAATCTTCAACAATGCATTTGCTGACAATTAGTAGAAAATGATGGTTTTGCAACAATGGGGCTTATTTGAAACCAATTCGCGCTTACGAAAATTGCCTTCCGCCTTTCTATTTTCCCACTCTTTTATTCCCTGTAGTTTCTCTTCCTAGTTACTTAATCATTTTTTTTTATTTTTTTTTCCGAAAATGCCTTGCCGCGCGACTTGGCGGATTCACACGTTTCCAACGAGCGCTACCCCTTTCTTTAATATTGTTTTGTGTCCTACAACTAGCACCCAGAGTTCCAAAATATACAAATTGACAGGCGGACTTGCGCGCTCACTGGGTCAACATTGCACTTGTACTTTTCCATGACCTCCAAACAACATTCGGAGCTCCGCGATATACAAATTGACAGATGGGCTCCAGGGTTGGCAGGCTCAAGATTTCCTTTTTTTATGGATGGAAAAGTGCTAAAACGAGTCATATCACATTTTCCCCACAAAAGCTATATTAAAGGGCAAAGCATTTCCTCTATAGTTCTGTGTCCTGCAAACAACACCCACAATTCCGCACTATACAAATTGACTGATGGACTTGCGGGCTAGCTGGCTAATAAAATGCCTCGCAGCTCCGCGATATACAAATTGATAGACGAAGCATACAAGCAAGAACCAAGTAAACTCACAGATCGTATTATTGGTCGTTGTTTTTTGTTCCCGCCAACTTCACAATTCTGTTCCATTTCTCTTTTCCCCGAACTTTATCTTTTTCGTCACTTATTCTTTTTTTCAAAAATGTATGGCTGCGCGCATGGGCGGTGTTGCGGGTTCACACTTGCACTTGTGCTCTTTTATCATGACACCAACTGACCGCTTCCCCATTCCATACCTAGAAACTTCTCCGACCACCAATTCCCGGTATACTTCCCACTTAAGTACCACTTGTAGATCCGGTGTGTATGCTTCCCCAACCATGGATTTATGCATTGAACGACATATATTTGTAGATTTAAGACGTTGGAATATGTCTCTACCCTGAAAAAAATAACCCACAATTTTCTCCCAAGGAAATTTCTTTGATACCACTTGTAAGGTACCAGATCTATTGTAATAGCTGAAAAACAAAAATATTGCAGAGAATAACAGTGGAACAACACAATAAATGAAACCACAACACCAAAATAATACCTTTATTGATAGGGAACACTGTTCACTTACCTCTTCAAGGGGGAATCCTCCAACATAGAAACACTCTATTAAAATAATTCTCAAGACAAAAACTTATCATGCCCTCGACTCCTATTTATACTAAATCTATCTACCAAAAGAACAATCTAGAGGAAGATCTTCTAGAAGTGGAGGCTTCTATTAGATATTCTTACATTTGAATTATTCTTCCTTATTACTAGGACTTATTAATATTGGTCTTTATTACATGGAAAATATATTATTCTACCTACGTGAGGGGTTAGGGAGGTTAGGTCCCTAACATGGGAGTTTAATGCATTATTTTACATGCCTAAGAGCGTGAGATTGAGCTAGTTTAGAAATTGGTCGACTTTATAATCAAAAGTTTCATAATTTTTGCAAGGATTTCAATGGTGAAGTTATTTTCTTTTCTTGAGTAATGGAGTTTAAGAGCATCCATTAAATTGGCACATCTGAGTCATCTTACATGTGTTTTTGATACTTGACATGGAGAAGCCAGTTTTCATTGGATTTGAATGGAACTTAAAGATGAAACAAAAGTATGTAATTTGAGTTCTTTTATTTTCTGTTGTGACATCTCACCATCATCAAGTAAGCTAATCTTCAGCTTATAATTTTTTTGTGTTGAAATCACATCATTAAAATTATGCAAACTGCACCAATATGATTAGTAAATTATTCTGGATCAAGTTAGATATTGCACGTAGATATGTGAAGAAATAAGTGGTGTCTACGTATTTTTTGGATCAAGTGGTATCATAGATATTTTTAGCGAGTGTTGCAATATATTGTTGTGACGAGATCCAAGAGTTCATTTGGTGAAGATATTGAAGGCTCTTTTCAAGGAAGCAAGATGAGTAAAGTTCCTATGAAGCTAAGACTGCAGAAGAATATTCATCGACAAATCCAAAAGGATAATTTTGAGTTAAGAATGCAACTTCAATATCTTGAGGAAGAGAAGCAGAGGCTGCAAGATCGACTGTTATGTCATGAATATTTCCACATGAGTATTTTTCATGAATTAGAGAGAAAGTTGCAGATGGCACCATCAATCAATGAATTTGGACAAGTAGAGAATGAGATAGTCTCTCTTTCACTATCTCCCTCAAAGAATGTGATTGAGAAAGAAGACTCTTCATATTCCCATCAAGATGGAGAGTGCTCGAGGGTTGTTGAAGAAAAGAGAACCTCATATGAAGAAAACCTACACAAGTGATTGGCCTTAACTTCTGTTGAGATCATTTCCCACTTATGAAAGCCCCCCCCCCCTTTCTATTTTCCCAACTTCTTTTTTCCATTTCTTTTCCCTCTTCTATACCTACCCTCACTTCCCCTTTTCCTCTCTCCCTTTGATTTTCCTTTTCTAATTACTATACTTAGTCATTTTTCAAAGTGGCGGGTTCACGGGTTGGCGGACTTGCAGATTTTCATCTCCATCCATACTCCTATATCATGAGTCCAACTGACCACTGTATTATTCTATACTTAATCGTTTATGCAGTCGTGAGTTCGCGGGTACAAGATTTCGTATTCCAAGTTCCACGATATCCATTTTGCACCCAAAGATCCGCAATCTACATTATGACCATCAGACTTACCGAGTTCCTAAGTATCACATCTCTCCTATATTGAGTCTGACTGATTGCATTACAACATAGCCTATTTTCGACCTTTCACAACCGCGGGTTCATGGGTTCCCGGGTTGGTAGGTTCACAAAAATTCCCAAATCATAATCTCTCTCGTTCGTCCCCACCATCCTCGTGCTTTTCCCAATACACATTTAAGAATGGTTTAATTCTACTAACTCATCATGTAGGTTCTGTAAATATTGTCATTAATAAGCGAAGGGATCAAGGAGATTTCTCATTAAAGCACATTAAATCGTGATTTGAAAAAGATTATATTATTGTTATCTTCCTCAAGCGCTCATTACAAATATTATCTAGATTAAAGGAACACTCTCGTCAACTTATGGACGCATCAGCTCGACAACATTTTTGCGGTGATACTTTGAATATTTTTGGGTGTGAGGACTAGAACTTTTAGTGGTCTAGAGTGCATTCAAACTATTCATCCCCTTATGCTAAGAAGGAAGTTATCTAGACATTCATAATTTCTCGTACAGGGTGTGTCCCTAAGGTTTTCGATTGCAAGGAACTAGTTGCATAGTGTGTCGAGAAATACATATCAAGTTCGTAGATTATTCAACTTCAATACCATTCTCCCATCTCTCTTTCACCTCAAGTGTTCCGTAAAATGTTGAAGCTCATTGAGCCAACACTTTTTTTTTTTTTTTTTGTAAGTAAGTTTTTTGTATTATATATAAAAAACCTTCTGAGGTCCAAGATCAAGAGTACATAGCTGAGTCAAGTAGTTGTAATTACTGAACTGCTCCATAAGGAGAAACCAGTTCAGCCAACCATAT
>ML781716.1:427169-437543 GCA_009831015.1 Picea engelmannii
TCAGCCAACCATATTAAACTAGTTGCAAAAATTACTAACATTCCTTAAGAAAACTAGACAAATTAACTACCATGAGATCCACTAGAGCTGAAGTATGGAACAAGCTGTGTGTAATCTGGCACATACTCTGGCAGGAGGCCTGGCCAAGGTTCCTCAATGACAGGTGTCCCGCCGCTGAGCATCCATTGCATGTCCGTGGCGTCGTCGGCCTTGTCCTCGTTAGCTTCCAGCTTTACACTTGCCGCCGAGGTAGGCTACTGGAGTCTGGGGCCTTTCTCATCCACTGCTGCTGCCGGAGCTAGATCTGCTTCACCACGTTCGTTGCCTACCAAGGTCGGCATGCTCACGGAGTCTGTCCTAGGCGTAGGAGTGTTTGTCTTTTCCTCAGACTGCAGGCTCCCCTCTGTATCGTCGTGCTGATGGCTGCCTGCGTGGTCGCTAAGAGAAGCATCACTGGAATCCTCAGGGGAGGCTTCAGGGGGATTGGCGAGGAGCTGAAGCAAGATAGACAACCTCCCCTCCATTTGTTGAACCCGAAAATGGAGGTCGTTTACTCCGTCTCGGAGTTCAAAGACCAAGTCATGTAAAATGTCATATTTGTCACGCGGAAGGTTGGGGCAGGGCGTGTTTTTTGAGCTGCGTCGACCATGAACAGGCGCCATGGGAGGAGGAGAGTGCTGGGTGGAGGGAGACCACCAAGTATCGAAAACATCAATGATAGCCAGACACTCAAGAGCCTGGGTGGATGAACCAGAGGGCGAGGAGGAAGTGCAGGGGCGCCGGGGATGCCAAGGAGAGCCCCGACGTGGGCGCATTCTTTGTCGCGACATGGCATGGGTTGGTTGCTGCAGAAATTCTACAGAGCCAGGGTGAAGGGTGAGGAGAAGCTGAGAGACCATGAAAACTGCCGAGCTAGAACCAGAGCTAAACAGCCGAGCGATAGCATAAGAGGGAGATTTCATTGTGCTATTCGTAAGGGTGGTCGAGGGAGCGTGAGTTAATGCCCTTCCCATCGTCGTGAATGCGTTTTAATGCTCAGGGGTGACGGCTTCAGCAGGCACGAGCCGAGCACATGGCTCCGTGCCTTGCTGGCCTCCCCTTTCCGCCTCTGCGCTCCAGGTGGTGGGCACTGACACCCCATCCGGGTGGAGCCAACACTTACTTTAAAAGGAGAGGATTGCAGGGATTTCCTAAAAAATCATGAAAACATCATGGACTTATTTCCTGAGTTCTTGGAGAATCCTGCAGCTATCCCTGAAGACATTACTAGGTTGCAGGTCGACTCATTCAAAAACCCCTTTCGGGAAATTGCTTGGTTGTTCACCAGGGTGATAGGCGAAGAAAGTACTGCCAACATTTCCCATATGATTCTTTATATATTATATTTTACAGTCAAAGAGAAAGCTATTTTCGATTGGGGAAAACTGATTTCCATTGAAATCTCCTCCCAATTGTCACAGTACAAAAAAGACAAGAAATTCTTTATGGCTTCTTATTTGGTGTTTGCGATAGCATATTGCTGTCATTTTCCAAAATTATCTATCTGTAAGAGGGTGAACTGTGAACTTGACCCAGTTACCTTCTGGTACCAAGCATTGTGGAGACACAAAGCTTCTTTGCATTTCTATGAAATTTTCAATGATTTTTTCTTTGTTTTTAAAGGATTGTTGTTTGGAAAAGATACCCCTAGAATATTCGACCAGACAAGTAAATTCTTGGAGAAAAAGGGGACATTGGAGAAAATGGAAAATCACAATGTTATCAGGATTTTCGGTTCTAAATAAAATCCCTCCTTTCTTCCATGCCATGTATATGATAAAATGTTTATTACAGAATTCACAAGGCAATATAATTTATGGATGCACTTTTTTCATGAGAAATGAAAAAAGTAATTCATACCCTTGCCTTGGAAAAATGGGGACTTTATTTCTAGGAATATAAACAAAATTGATGATTTTGAAAATCACTTCCACTATTCGAATCTAAAATATGCTAAAAATATCAAAGGGTTTGACCCTAACGGGATTTCCGTGGAACATATACTGGAAGTAAGATTCAACAATTAATTTATTCATACCGTTCTGAGTGAAGAAGAAGACAATAACTTAGGTGCTCCTTCTCACAATGTTGGTGACTTGGAGACAGTACTTAGTACTAATGAATTCTACAAGAAGAAAGGAAAGGGTCACAGCGAGAAGAGCGCCCAGTCCCCAACTGTCACTCCTAAGACTACCACCTCTCGGATAAATGCTCCAACGACCCACCCAACTAGGAAAATTACCAACACCAGTTCTAGTGGTGGAGGAGAAAACAATCCCCCTCTGGGGAAAATTGAGAGCTCACACAAGCTTCCTCTGAGAAAGAAGATGAAGAATGTTGTACAAGAGGAGGAAGACCACCGCGTAGAAAGTGACATCAACAAATTCTACCTTGAATACATGTATCTCGAGACAAATATCAAGAAGATGTTTCCCACAATGGATCAACCAGGGAACACGACCCATCAAAATTCATCATTGGAAATTATTGAGAATGAGACCTTCAATCAAGAAGAGTCATTTTCTTTTCAGAGCGTTGTCTTTAACAAGGAATCCAAGAAATTTATTATTGAGAAAGGTGATGTGAAGAATAAGAAAGGAAAATGTCGTTCAGAGGTTGACATAAGAGATATGCGACCTTCCCAGATTTCTAGAATTCATAGAGAAACTGGGGATGCTCTGGATGACTCCATTGGTGGTCTCGAAGCAGAAAATAGAAAGCTGAAATAAAAGATCAAGGAACTGGAAGAATCCTTAATGACTCTTCCACTTCTTTCCGGTCCTTTGACAATCGTTGGACCCACCACACCCACTATTAAATTAAAAGGATCCTCAAGCTTACTTACATCATCTAGGAGCTATATGGAAAGAAATATTAAGAAAAGAATGACATTGATCACAGAGGCTTGGGAAACTTCGAAAAACATTGCTTATTTTGGATTGAGGGCGCATGCCTTCCACGAGTATTTGCAAGTCAACCTGAAAAATGAATTTTTTTTTTACCTTGATGTTGTGCTACCCTTTGGAAACATAGTTTCCAACATGAAATAACTAAGGAGAAGAGAGGAGGATCTACCCTCCCCAAGCCAGATAAAACAGTTGAACGCCTGCTAGAAAGAGAAGATAAAAAAAATTGAATAATATTGTTCAAGCATGCAACCAAGCTATATCAAAGAGGGAATAATTATTCAAGAGGCTCATGGAAAGAGACTTAGCCAGGATTACTAATGAAGTACAGGACCCCAAAATAATTCACAACTCGATATTCCTCAAAAAGCAATAATTTGATATTTTTAAAGGGTTTTCAGTTGAAAAGTTCTATGGTATACTTGAATATGATGAGGACAACATAGAAAATTGGCTAGTGGACTACTCCGTGAAAAATCAGGACATTGAAGAATTACATGGCATTTCCCTTGATCTGAGAGACTTGGAGAGTGAGTTGTACAACATCAAAATCTGGCATGAAATCAACGTGGCACCAATGAAAAGTTATATTGAAGAATGGTTCAAGAAAGCTATCGACAAATTGACTAACAAGGGGTAAGAAACATTTGAGATAGTTCCTATAACCGTTAATGAAGACAATAAAAGGACACCATCAAGAAATTGAAGATTTGAGAGACCATCATAGTAAGTTTACACTGATCACATCTTTCTTTCTTTATCAAGTCCTTCATCCAGTTACTTCGCTTCTTTGACTAGAAAGGTTCAACCAAATACTGATAACTTCTCTTTTCTTCTTACCAGGTCTTGTTGTTCTTTTACTGCCCACCATCTTCCTTCTAAAAGATTCATTCTTGTGTATATTTTGTTTATAGTCTGTAGGATCCCCAATCCCAGTCTTTAAGACAAACACATTTTAAATTTCGAAGAATATGTAACAGACTATATGTTTTTTAGAAATTTCAAGAGAGCTATTTCAGGACCAATTTCGACTATGCTTTGTAACTCTGAGTTTTGAGTATAAATTATTTGAGATTGATCTATCATTATATTTATTTGAGATTCCCATGTGTCCACTTTGTTAAATTTCTCTTATGCATGTAGATCATATTCTTTTTATTTTTTATGTGATCAAAAAACTTTATTTAAACTATGATGGACGTGAGGAAATATTGCTTATTTTCTTTAAATGTGTGAATGTGTGTGGTTCCTAGTCCATTTTCAGGAACTTTATTTAAAAAATAAAACAAAACATTTTTCGTTTATCTTTTTTGCAATCTTTATATTTATTTGATTGCCATGACGAACTTATATCAAGTCCCATATTTTGAATATCTATAATCCCAAGAAAATCTTAAAGTAAAGAGGAGTAACACCTCTATAAAAATGTAGGGGGATTTACATGCAAACCATGTGCAATCCATCTTCATGGAAATATGTGCACATCTTTCCATAGGGGTTTCGATGTGCAAGCCATCTTCATGGAAATATGGGCATGCTATAGGAGAAGGAATGAATACTTTTTCTAGTGGTGAATGGTCTAGTTATCCATGTGCTTCATGTGGAACTAGCATCCATGATGTGGAGAAATGTCGGAGAAGACAACCCGTGCAAGTAAATCCCTCAAAGAATAAGGAAGATCATTTCTCAAGTCATAGGAAAAGGAGGAATGATAAGAAGGGATCATGGAACAAGACACTTTTCTCTTATTGTGGAAAGAATGGAAACCATATTCAGAAGTGTTGTACACTTTACCTACACTTATGTCCGAAGAAGAACATAAAATATGTAAAGGAACTTGTGAGAAGACAAGAAACAACTCCAGATGAAGTCAATGGTCTTACTGAAAGGCTTGGGAAAGAATACTTCCTGATGGATGGCCTTGGAAAAGAGATTATGGTTCATGGATAGTGGCTTATGTCGCCACATGACCGAGATGAGATCAATATTTTTGAATTTCTCAAAATCCTACACAGATTGCTTTATGGGATCTGGAACCAACACTAGAAAATAAATAAGAGGGTATGGATATGTAAGATTATAGCTTAAGTCAGGAGGATTTTTGGGAATCGAAAATATGTTGTATGTTCCAGAATTAACGATAAGCCTACTCTCAGTTGCAACATTTTAGGATGAAGGATATGCAGTCACATTCCAGAATGGTTGATTACTTGTGTATTCAAGGGAAGCTACTCCAAACATGACAATAGTGCTTGGTATTTGCATGTTGGTGCTTTGTGCGGTTTGTAATCCCTAGGTTCAAGGGAAGCTACTCCAGACATGACAATAGTTCTTGGTATCCACATGTTGACGCTTCGTGCAGTTTGTAAGCCCTAGGTTCGATTTAACTATGACCAACAAAACCCACCATACACCAACCCTTTCGCCATCACCTGTGCAAATGAAGTCTCACCTGAGGTATCTATGTGGACGACGAGAACCATGTTTCTACAGTATGGGGGAAATGGGATGCAATTATTCTATTCATTCTTCCTTATTATGTCTGTGCATGTAATTTTTCCCTTGTTCTATATTAACTTACTTAATGATTCAAATTCATATTATCAATATATTCCAGATTGTTGCATAAAATCATTACTGTAATAATCATGATTATTGCACAAAGATTAAACATAAGGAAAGATAATATATTATGCATCCAGATAGAATTTCATCATAAATCACATAAAATACATGTCACACAACATTTAACGTGGTTCACCCAACTATGGGCTACATCCACAACGACTGGCTTCTTTATTGTTCTTTTGTTAAGTGCTTCAAGCTTGCGCACTGTGCTTACAAAGGTGTATCATGGACATCTTTCTCTTCTCCTAGATTAGTTGCTCTGTAGTTTAATCCTCTCTCCCTGCATCAGCTCTTACATTCATACAATGATTCCACTATTTTTCAGACTAAAACTAAACAAGAAGGAACCTCAAAACATATCATCAATCGAAACCCCTATTTTGCCAACCCGTTACAAATTTATACATCAAATCTAGGGCTTAAAACCCTACTTGGTTAATCCCAAAAAAACCCATTATGTTGCATGACTAATTCAATTAAGTCAATTTTTGGCTGCTTTCTTCTGTTTTTCTGTCTACATGCTCCTTTTGCACTCTAACTAATTTTTCTTACTGCTTTTGCGATTCCTTCCATCTTTAGCCTGTCAAATTGTCATCCTTCCTTTTCGTCTGCTTCCTTCTCTTCTTTATTCATCTCTCTTCTTTATTCTATTTTTTTGCTTTATTCTTATCTTACTACATGTTGTTCTTCTCCATGCATCTCAGTTGAACACTTCCTCGTATTTCTTCTTCTCCTTTGTGCACCTCTTATGTGCACTTCTTCTATACTTAGGAGTTTTTCCCAAAACTTCCTATCCAACACTGCAAATAGAAGTTATACAAGTTACTGGGAAGACCGATAATTTGGTCTAATGGTTACTTGGATTCGAAATCAGATTCAATGTCATATTCAACATCAGCGTTAAAGGCATTGTCAGAGATCAAAAGTTGTGAAACTCCTCCAAGTACACTGGGAAGAATGAGTCCATAAGTAAACCATCCTTTTAAATTCATTGTAAATATTTATGTTTGTAAATATAACAGGCATATGTGTAAATCTCCTAAAGTATATTAGAAGGCTTGTAAGCCACTCATTGTAAATTATAATAGTGAGAGAGACTCAATAAATTTCTATATTGCCACCTTATATGAGTGAGAGGAATTTTGTAAAGAGAGTTTCTATATTACCACCTTATATGATGTAAAGAGTGAGAGGAATATTGTTAGATATTTCTAGATAGCCACCTTACACTTGTTTTAGAGTGAGAGGAATCTCATTAGATATTTCTAGATAACCACCTATACATATTGTTTTACAGTTAGAAGAATCTCGTTGTAAATATTGTTAAGCCTTTAGACAACAATATGGACAAATCTATTGTCTTGTAATCAACTAAAGGGATCCATATGGATCGTTGTCTAAGAAAACATTCTTGATTCTGAAGAAGAGAAAGCAAATAAATAGAAGGATGCAAGAAGTTGGAGCATTAAGTTCAGGAGTGGAAAGAGCATCGAAGTAATGTGAAACTTTATAAAGCTGGTAAAGAAGAATATTCCTCTTTAGAAATAAGAGGCACATAAAGGTGCATGCTATAAGAATATTTAAATACTATGTCATGTTCATATGGATGTATACCTTGAACAGAAGCAAGGCAGGTACAAATGATAACAATACAAGTAGAATTGTTTTTCAAGGAAAGAGCGACAATGGAAAAAGTATTCATTCAGGGACTTCTACAGATACATCAATAGTACAAGAAAAAAGAGTCCAAATGGCAAGGCATAGATCAACATTCGACTTGGTTTAATATTGGTCAATATGGAATATCTTCAGCAGAAGGAGATGGGAGTGGATGTTGAAATACATGATACATGTATTGCAGAGATTCATTGAACAAGAATTTTGTTATTAGAGAATCTATGAGCCAGAACCAAAGCTATATATATCATATTAGATACAATGCTAGAGGCCAGAGTCAGAGCTATATTCCAGAGAAGCAAAGAGTAGTGTAGTGATCTAGTACCTAATATCGATCACCCAAGATAAAGACTTATTTCCAAAAAACTCAGCAAGATGGAAGAGTGAAGAAGCTTCATCACTAAGTTACTGGATATGAACTTTTGAGTAAGATGGAAGAGTGAGTTAGAGTTATCATCCCTAAGTTGTTGGATATTTATACTTTTGGAGGTCCAAAAGTTCTTTAGTGGGAAGGTGTGATCCAGGAGGATATAAGGAATGCTCACATAGGTCTAGAAGGATATGGAACACTCACAGAGGTCACAAGGGATCTATAAATGCTTAAAATTATACCATATCAAATCATCCCCAAAACAACATTATTGGGTAAATCACTTCGCCAATTTTCCAATGATGCAAATGACACCTCAAATATAGTTCATATGCAAAATTTATAAGAGGTCAAAGTTTGGTCAAACCAAGAAAAATAGGGGTGTCATGTGGCACCACCAGAGTGTGACATGTGGCATGGTGATGTCATAAGTGACGCATGGTGCAATAGGTGATGTGGCAGATTAGTTGGCACATCCAGTCAACAGTCGAGTTGGCAAGTCTGTACTCCAAGTGGTCCAATGATGTATTAACATGTGGAACAGGTTAGCCAATGAGAGGATGCCACGTGGCAACCCCTCATTGGCCAGTAATGGTATGGTTGTATAATTTTTTTGGATTCAACAGGGTTCGACCCCATGACCTCCATAGTCACCAAAGTATTAACATATCCGCCACAACCAACACACCACACATTACACCTTAACCTATATATGTTTCACATTCGATTTAAAATGTTGTAATGTTTCATTTGGGGTTTAAAAGGGGACAAGGACCTAGGCCTTGACCCCTAGCTTATGGTTATAGTGTTAAGGCATGTGACCAACACATTAATTCATGGGGAGCTTAACCTTAATCCACGAGAAAGTTATAATACATATATTGTATATACTATATTCTATATATAACAAAGAAAACTAAAACCGCCAACAGAGGTAACCAACAAAGATGCTAAGGAAGGGAATCGAACCCAGACCTTCGCTATTATAGCGGATGGTTTTAACCATCACACCAATGCTCCCACATTTAGTGAGATTCTGCTAAGTTTAGTAAATAAGTTGTAGCTAATTCAGGAGGAGGTTTTGGAGGCCGAACCTATATATGGGCACACATTCCAAGGTGTGCACACATTCTGAGATTGCAAAAATCCCAAGATTTCAAAAACTTCGAGACACAGAACAAATCTTGAGACTGTATAGATGGTACAAAAGTGCGTGCAAGTACAATCCAAGTTTGGTGTTGCACCATAAAGCATGCCAAATGGTACCTTGATGGAATTTCAAGTGTTTTATATCAATTTTGCATGATTTTTCACAAGGATCATGAATATGATGTATGTTTTATGATTTGAGGTCATTTGTAAAAATATTTTTCTGAATTTGTCATTAGTGGGAATTTAATGCATTGTTTTGCATGTCAAAGAGCCTGAAATTGAGCTAGTTTGGAAATCGATCAACTTTATAGTCAAAAGTTGCAAAATTTCGCAACGATTTTAATGGTGAAGTTATTTTCTTGTTTTGAGTGATGGAATTTAAGAGCATCCATTAAATTGGCATATGTGAGTCATTTTACATTTGTTTTTGATACTTGAGATGGAGATGGAATTTTTCATTGGATTTAAATGGAACTTAAAGATGAAACAAAAGTATGTAATTTGAGTTCTTTTATTTTCTATTGTGAAATATCACCATCATCAAGCAAGATAATATTAATTTTACGAGTTTTTTGGGTTCAAATCACATCTTTAAAATTCTGAATTCTGTAAACCACCACAATATGATAAATAAATTATTCTGGATCAAGTTAGATATTGCATGTAGATAT
This sequence comes from Picea engelmannii, assembly GCA_009831015.1. NCBI lineage: Eukaryota > Viridiplantae > Streptophyta > Pinopsida > Pinales > Pinaceae > Picea > Picea engelmannii. Next base: position 436,613 of record ML781716.1, read on the forward strand.
GTGAAACAATAAGTGGTGTCTAAGGATTTTTGTATCATTAGTAATCCTCCTCCCCAAGGTTTGTAGAAGATTGTTTTTCTTAAGGATGAGATTGTGAAAGGGAAATAAAAGCATGTAACTATGGAGATATCTCTCAAATTTTACTTATTAATAATCTTTTGAGGCTTGATGTCCATTATCATGAAGAGACATATTTAGAGCTTGATGGAGACATTACCAACCTTCAATTTGATGACAGGACAAATGATTTTTTCAATCCTAATCAATTTAGGGGCCTGCTTTGGTATGAAAATGAGGAACTTAGTCATGATTTTCTTACCAATGGAAGTAACCATAAGGTATCATACCCTCAATATTAGCATTGTTATGAATTTGATTAATTCTCTAAGGTAATTACCCCTGGAAACTAAATGGGCTTCTTGGATTCTTTTACCAATGGTTGTCGAGATTGTTTTTGTGATGATCCATTAGGAATGTAATCCTGGGATAGTTATTTCTTTCTTCCAGAAGGTGACCATATGGCTAAAGTTTTGAATGATAAACCCAACCAACACTTTTTTTTCCAAGGAATTTTTCACAAAGGATAAACTAGACATATATGAAGACAGGGAGAGTGGAAAGTTATTCATTTGTAATCTTAAAGTTATCTTAGGGAAAGATCTAGTTTTCTATGACTCTATCATTAGCCAGTAGCGTGTTCCCTTCTACCTAAATCTTCCTCTAGTTTATGATGAGTATATTCGACCATGTTTCTCTATCCATGCTAATAAAGGTAGAACTTGTATCCATGTCACATGTTTTCCATCTTATGCCCAAGAGCACATTAAGGCTCTTTTCAAAGATAGCAATAATTAGCATGTCCCTTGCAAATTGTCTATTGTCCATTTTGAGAAGCATGGAGGAAATTTGATTTCCAAGCCCCACCTTTCAT
>ML781716.1:448175-513200 GCA_009831015.1 Picea engelmannii
AGGTTGATTACAGGTTGGTGCATGGTTGATGCACTTGTTTATGGTACAGGTTGATTACAGGTTGGTGCATGGTTGATGCACTTGTTTATGGTACAGGTTGATTACAGGTTGGTGCATGGTTGATTCACTTGTTTATGGTACAGTTTGATTACAGTTTGGTGCATGGTTGATGCACTTGCTTATGGTATAGGTTGATTACAGGTTGATGCATGGTTCAAATTTATTGGTACAGGTTTACAACGATATATCTCACAGTGATAGTGTGACAGTGGTTCCATCATTCTACTTCTACTTTAGGGTGGTAGGACGGGGCAAGGAAAGGTGGTTGTAGCCACCTTCTGGTTGTAGCCGGAGAACATTGGGGGTTGTAGCCTCCTTCTGGTTGTAGCCAGAGATTTGGGGAGTTGGAGCTTCCCTCAGGTTGTAGCCTGAGAAACTAGGGGGTTGGAGCCTCCTTCCAGTTGCAGCTGGAAAACAAAGGAAGTTGGTGCTTCCAATGAATGTAATTCTTCAAGACATATAAGAAAAAGCATTCCGTGTTTTTTTCCCGATTTGGGTTTCCACGTAAAACACTAGTGTACTGTGTATGTGTATGATTGTTCATTTTTTCATTGCTTATTTACTCTGCAGTTATTAGATAATAATTCTTCATTGATATAACACTTGGATTATATGGTTAAAAGGGATTAAATTTCTCTATTACTGATTCACCCCCCCTCTCAGTAATCCAACAGTTCCTTTCATAAAAAATTGCTAAGAAGAACTAATTTTTAGCATGAAGGGTCTCAACTAGAACGTGGGATATTCTTGGGACTTCCATAATTCCAATTGAGGGGTCAATTCTAATGTGAACTTATTGACCATTTCGTATAAACCATGGAATTTTTTCTCCTATGAGAGGATAGGATTCCAAAAAATCCTTCTAGCAAACCATACCTCCTAAAATTGATTTCCTTATACTCCTAATCCACTCTTCAATTCTTAAACTATCTATATATTTCCTTCTCATAATCATTTTCCATAAAAAAAGTGTAGCATAATCACCCAACACTCATAACCATGGGATAGGTAGACACGAATCAGGGCATTCAAATTTTGGCCTCATAGACCCACTCACCTTGACAAGAAAAGGCATGTCTCCCATGAAAGCCTAAAATTGGTTAAAAATGTATGTACAGTGTGAATTAATGGAATGCATTGGAATTTACTATCATAGACTAACTGTTTCATGGTAGGATAGTGCATATGTTCATAGTTAATCAAACACACACATTACCACGCAATCATATATATTTTTCTAACATAAAACAACATCCATTTTACAGATTCATAAATAAGAATAGAGAACTTATCTTTTAACAGGAATATGTGCAAGAAACTTGTTGTGTATGAGCAATTTTCCACCCAACCATAGGAATACACCTTGTATACCATCCTCAATATGGGCTATGAGGCCACTAGGGTGAAGGAACCAAGCTACAAGATTCTAGCTCACTCAAGCCAACCCACTTTATCTAATGCTTGGCCAATAATATTTTTAAAATAACTCTAGGCACCTCATCCAGTTGTCAAATAGCCATGGTAATATCTTCCATTGCTCCACATAATACAAGGAATATTTTCCCTTTCTTTGCCCAACAACCCATTAGGAAATTATTTCCTCTAGTGCTCTTTAGTGAGTAGAAAGAGCCCAATATATTGAATGCTTTCTACAAATTCCCTGTAAGAATTTAATGTTTGTCTCTCAAGCATCCAAAGAGTGGAAAATACACAATGGGTGAAGGTTTCTAACTTTCCTAAGCTTTATTATCTCCTAGAACCATATATTTCCCATTAGAAATTTACCCTTTTATAGTGCTAGTTATTTTTAATTTCAGATTGGTTGATGATTGGCAAGGAGGGCATGGCATAATAATGTTTTTGCATAAACATGAGAATGATAGAATAAATAAATGGAAATGAGAGAATAGATGAAATTATGGCTGGATTTTCAATTAACAAGAGGAATAAAGTGTCATCCCCAACAAATAGAGGAGGAAATATTAGAAGATGAGAGGCAAGAGGAACAAGACCAAGTTGCTATGAAAGATCCTATTTAGCAAGGGAAGATAGTAACAAGAAGAAAATCACAACTAGCTCTAGAAGAAGGGGAGATACAAGAAGAAAAATCAACCAAAAATGTAGGAAGGAAATCTCACAAGGAAAAGAGAGAAGAAACCAAAAATATAAATAAGGAAATGAATAATCACTCTACGAGACAAAACTAAAATTTAAATTGAAACATATTGAAGCTTGAAACATTGGATTTTGACTAATCTTCACCATTTAGGTATGTCCTTTACCCTTATTAATGTCTACATGCCAGTGAGATACCCATAAAAAGTTGGTTTCTTGGATTCCTTACAGGTGGTTGGAAAAAAGTATGGTTCAAACTCCAGCATTGTGGTTGAGGATTTCAACACTATTTTGACAAGCTCAGAGAAAAAGGGAGGTAATATAGTTCATGACCCCATGAGAGAAAGAATGGGGGACTTAATTTCTGATTGGGATCTTTTAGATGTAAAACCAACCAAAGGAAAGTGTACTTGGAGTAACAAAAGAGTGAATCCTAGTTTCATTGTGGCTCGTTTGGATATGTTTCTCATTCATAGTGATTTTTAATCTCTAATTATATTATCTCTTCTAATATTATACCTTTTGTTGTCTTCGATCATAAGCCTATTGTTCTAACCTTTGAACCATTAGAAAATTTTGGGCCCATTCCTTTTAGATTTAACCCTCTCTGGCTTCTAAAGGAGGAATTTTTGGCTCTTGTAGAGGATACTTGGGAGAAACCAATTACAAGGTCTCTAAACTATATCTAGGAATATAAACTAAAGGTAGTCAAACTGATTATAAAATATTGGGTTAAAATATTATATATTCCTCTAGAGCAAGAAAGGAAAGAATGTCAAAAACAACTAGAAGGAATACAAAAACAAATGGAAGAGGAGGAGGTCATTGAACACATGTTATAGGAAGAAAGAGACACGATCCAAAAGTTGCATGCGATCTTTATAAAGGAGGAAGAATATTGGTGATTAAGATCGTGGAGCCTTTGGTTGAAATCAAGAGATAGAAACACTTCTTTCTTTCACAAGAACACTAAAGCATGGGGGCATAGGAATATAATTAAAATAATGTACTTAGAAAGAGGGTAGAAGATAGAAGATTTCACAGAAGTGAAAGAAGTAGCTAGGCAACACTTTCAATAAATTTAAGCAACAGTGGAAGAAGAAGATAGAGAAAAAACCAAATAAATCATGAAACACATTGACTAGACTATAAACATATTGGTTTTTGTTGTAGAGTCTTTTTTGAGCATGGGCATGTAGAAACTTCCTCTCTGAAGGAAAAGGATTTTCAATCTAATAGGAAGAAGAATAACAAATCTTATTGTTGAAAAGACTTGAAAAAGGAAAGCTCAAAGGATGTCTTTTGGGTGCCATTAAAAAAAACGATTCTAGGGGTACCCAAGCATGTGGTATTGTAAAGGACTTTGACCAACCCACATGGGGTGCTAGTGTAGACATGGATACAATAAGTCATGAGTCAAACCCTTTGTTGATAGTCTCCTTACCCAATAGCTCCCTCAAGGTGATGAAGAGGAGGCATGCATTAGATAATTCAAATAAGAAAAAACAATCAATCCATTCAATATCACCATATGATGCAAAGCAATTCACATTGTTAAACTCTCCATCAATGCCTAATTAGTGTGATGGTCAGATTGAAGTTCAAAGGGAAAATGAAGAAGGAAGTTGGTTACCCTCCCTCATCAAAGGTGCTTAACACATTTTCAACATGCCAAATTGGTCTAAATGAATGTTAATAGGATATTGTATCCTTCTTTTATGATCCTCAACTAAATGACTTAGAATCTTCATTGTCTCTATGCTAATATTGTAAAATATTGACATTGAAGAATTATCAATTAATATCTTAGTTAATTCTCTTAGATGTCATTGAAGAACAAAAAATTTGAATTTCAAACCATGCATAGATGCTTTGATATATAAGGACAACCACATTGGTGCAATACTGCTGACAAGCGAAATTCATAGTTACTCTCTTAATCTCACAGCATGAATATATGCTTTGAATTACAAGCTTCAAAGTAGTTAGTATAGTGTTTCTATAATGTAGTGATGTGGCCTCTTCTTTATTTTTTATTATCAAGGAAAATTTTTGTTGATGGGTTATCACAAAGAGACAACCATAAGGACTAGGTGTGTAACAAGCATTTTTTTAGATTTAGGGGAATCAATAACAAGTTGAGATTATTTAGGCTAGAACTAGGTTCAAATCTAACTAACTTCCACTATAAATCCCAAGCTAGGTGAAACAACCCACAAACTACACCTAACAAGAAACTTGGGCCTCAACCTAGAGTGAAGAAGACATCCCAAAATGGAGGTGCCTACCCTTTCATCCAACACACAACAGGCCATTATCTTATTAAGGAAGAAGGATCAACCTTCAACATAACCTATGAGTTGAATTTTGGATCCACTCAAGGGCACGAAGAGATAGATCCACATAGGGAGAATGTCACATTAGGGCACAAGGTCCCACAACCATATGGAGTTGTACAAGGGGTAGAGAGCATGTAGGTAGAGTTGGGAGCCCTATGGTCATACAACCATATGTTCTCTCATGGGAATGGTTTCTTGGACGCTTTAATTCTTAGAAGTGTGGATCATATTCTTTTGTACTTAGAGGGAGATCACTAGTTTGGGCCATTGAAGAAGAGGATCATGTGTACGCAAGGAGGACTTATTCTCCACTACAATATTTTCCTTTGAATTGTGGATATTTAATTGGATCTAGTTGGAATGTTGTGCCCTAATTGATTGGAAATTTTGAAGGGGTTGTAGACCCAAAAGTTAAATCACAAGAAGAATGGTCACCATTATCTTCAAGCAAATTGTCGAATTCACTTGTTCCCAAAATGATTTGGTTATCAATTTGTATGTGGATACCAAGACCCAGATGGTTGAGATGACTTAAGATGTCTAGGTTGAGGGCATTTCAAAGGAACTAGCAATAGTTTCAAAGGAAACTCTACATGGCGTAGAAAATGTTCGGAGGGGGGTGGGGGGTAGAATTGCATAATTAAAATGGCTTGAAATAAAATGACATGAAGAAAATAAAACTATTGTAACAACTTGCATGAAACTACTACATGAACTTGTAAACTACTATATTGTCCATTCCACCGTATGCGAATGGTGGGGCCAAACAACTCCAATTCTTTGTCATTCAAGTTTCTGTAGAAATTTTTTTTTCCTGCAGAAACGTGTTATCCATTAATTTATAATAATCTAAACAAATGTCCATTTCATTTTCATGATAAAAATGAATCAATTAATTAACAAATACCCGCAATCTTCTGAATCTTGATCAGAACATATGCGTCATCCACAAGAAAGGTGAGATCTATTGATCTTGTGCTTTTAATCTGTGTTGCTCCATGAATAAATTCCTCTCCATATACAATACGTTCATCTCCAGAGTCATGTGGAGTCCCAGGCTCCGACTCGTCATGCGCCAGCATGTCATTCCGATCAACATCATTGCACTCATCAATGGATTCAAGGGGAACCTCAGGTGGGTCAAAAATCCTCACTTGTACTTTTCTATGTCGACTTTTTTGTTGCATTGGACCATCACTTCTACCTATAGCAGCTGCAGGCTCGACAGGTTCCCGAGGCACGGGGTTTAAAAACTCCTACAAACGGAAAACATTACTTTATCAAATCATATAAAAAATATAAAACAAAAAAATAGATATGAAATTGTCATAGCTGATAAAAATATGTGAAGATGCCACTTACCCCAATATTGGTTATTAGATTTTGTAGCTCTGCAATTCTTGCCCTGCCCTCTTGTGTCAGGGGTCTTTTGAAAAACAAACCTAGATATTCTATGTTTTCCTTATTCAAGGCCTTCGCAACAGTTGCTATTGGGTCAGTGGAATAAAATATTTCATCCTCAAGATCCTCATCGTCCAAATCGATTGTGGACTAAAAACATCAAACAATAAATGAAATTAAAATACTCTTAATGTCAATTTTTTTTAGATATTGTAATCAAATTTAGTTATTATTAAGCACTAACAATTACTTGATGCTGATGTGTGATCATTAACTTCCCACGGTCACCCTTCTTTGATCTAATATGAGTGGGTGCCTTCCCATGGTGACCATGCCACAATACATTAATGAATAAAATTAATGAGATAAACTTTAACATTTGAGAAATTTAGTTATTGTAGTCATAAGTTATTACTATATTTAACATTTACCTGATGAGGCACAACACGTGCCTTTCCACGGTCACCTTGGACAGATGTAGCAAGTGATTTTCCATGGTCACCCTGGACAGATGTTGACACAATAAATCAATCAACAAAAGTTATGAAATTCACTTGTAACATTAAAAAAATGAAATATTGTAGTAATATCAAAAAATAAATAATGAAATTTCAGAAATTTAGTTGTTGTAGTCATAAGTTGTTACTATATTTAACATTTACCTGTTGAGGCACAACGGGTGCATTTCCATGGTCACCCTAGACAGATGTAGTGGGTGATTTTCCACGGTCACCCTAGATAGATGCTGACACAATAAATCAATCAACAAAAGTTATGAAATTCACATGTAACATTAAAAAATGAAATATTGCAGTAATATCAGAAAATAAATAATGAAATTCAAGAAATTTAGTTGTTGTAGTCATACTTTGTTACTATATTTAACATTTACTTTCTAAGGCACAACGAGTGCATTTCCACGGTAACCCTGAACAAATATAGCATGTGATTTCTCAGGGTCACCCTGGACAGATGTTGACACAATAAGTTAATCAACAAGAGTTATGAAAGTAATTGTAACATTAAAAAAATGAAATATTGCAGTAATATCAGAAAATAAATAATGAAAAATGAAATATATGCAGTAAAAAATCAAAATATTGCAGCAATAAATTATAACAATGATTGATCAAAGGTTGATTTGAATGGTATGTAATATATCCACCCCCATAGCCGCACCCCCTCCATCTATTTGATTTAAGTTGTAATCGATCAACAACTCTTCACCTGGAACTATTGTTTTTGTTGCACATACAAATATAAGATTTCCTTCGCGTCCCTCAAATATGCAATTCGGTTTCTTAGTTGTTGCCATTGGTCATGTACTATTTATAAAGCCTGCAATGTTTCCAAAATCTTTTGGCCTTCCATCAATATACATAGTTGCCCCTTTATTTTGATTGTTATCTACTAGTTGTATATAATTTGCGACAACTCAGTATCTTCGCATACTTCACGTATATCGGACCAACATCAAACAATGATTGTATTTGTATAATGGTCCAACATACTCCATCAATTTAGTTACAGTTCCATAGCCGACCTTTATTCCATCCATGGAAAATAACCCCAATCCATGTAAGGACGAAGGAGCAATGCGATATGTCCTCCCACTGATGAATAAATTTGTGTCCACTTAAGGTAGATCCTTAGGTTCCCATTGTTGCACTAGATGTTTATACCTCAAGGGAAACTCAATGTCACCTATTCTCTCAACATCATAATTACATGACCCTCCGTTGGCAATAAAAAATTGTATGCGTATACGAAATCTTTTCCTTACCTTTTCAGATCTAGTTGATCTAGAACCGATAGATCTAGTACAACACATCTCACTTTCAACCTCTCTGAGTATATCTTGATCATCACTTGAGGAATATAGATCCGAAAGATACCTATTTGGTGGTAACTACACTTGTTAAAACAAGAAGATAAGTTATCGTGCAAATATAAGTTTGTGCTACCAACACTCGAAAAAATGAGAAGATAAGTTAGCGAGCAAATATTTAGAGAACCCATGTTTTGCTTGGAGAATATACTTGATTCTATTGTATGTAAGAAACTTATCGGGGTCCTTATTTACTTGATTCATATCATACCTGGCATCCCATTATTATTATCTTGGTATGCTTTGGGGTGTGAGTCTTCTCTTTTATACAATGGCATTAAAGTCCCAACATTAGAGGTGTATGAAATAATTCGTTAGGATAGAAAGAGGCATTAAAGTCACAAACTTAGGCTTGGGAATTGATGTAGATAGGGTGATGAAGGAAATGCAGCCTTAGCGAGGATATTTAGGGTCTATGATACTAAAAAGTCTTAGTGGATGACACTTTTCTTGATGATACTAAAAAGGCGTAGTGGATACTCAACAAGATAGATGCTTTAGAATTAATGAATGGTTGGAGGATACTCAACAAGATAGATTCTTTAGAATTAATGAATGGTATCCCAAGGGTGCTAAGGCCTCATCTAAAGATGGTTCAAGTGACAAGGTTCAATGACAAGGCAAGATAGAAGTTATATGACAAAGTAAAAGTGTTCTTGCAACAAGTATAAGTGCCAATACAAGTTGAAGGAAAGGACAAACTCTTATATGAAACAATAGATGCTTGCACTATTCAAGATATGTACATTAACAATGGTGCATGAGAAACAAGAATATAACAACAAATACAATGGTATCTTTCAAGTACAAAGACTGTCAATATGTAAATGAAGATAATTGGCTTTTTCATAACTTGAGGGTCTTCACTCTTCTTACGACATCCATTTGTACCTCTCATTTTCATACACCTTTGTATAATCAAGTGAATGAGAGGTGTATGAAATTTGTTATGATAGAAAGAGGCATTAAAGTCCCAAAATTAGGATTGGGAATTGATGTAGATAGGGTGATGAAGGAAATGCATCCTTAGCGAGGATATTTAGCCTAAGAGAAGATATATTAGGAAAAATATTTCTTTGAGACATAATTTTCATAATTACATAAAATTACAAGCCATACGAAAGTCGCCCCTTTCTCATGGAAATTTACCCATCACAGATATGCACGGAGGGACATAACGATCTTCAAATATACTTTTTCCACTCAATCGAGAAACAAGATCGGACGTCATCCCGATTTGTCTCCATTTCCGTGAAACTATTCCTCAAGCGAGGCATCCATAGATTTAAGTCACATGTCATAGTTACTATTTTGGTAACATTTTGAACTATTCTTTCACCAATTGTTTCATAAGAATGAACCTATGATTAATGATGCCAACGTCCTCATGAAATATCTTAATTCTTCTCTTGAAGATTGATCATTGTTTGAGGATTATACGCCGCTTAGAAACTATAGAGTTGTTATTTCATTGACTATTGTGGTATAAGTCTCAATTCTTGGCAATGTTTATGTGTTTTCTTTCTCTAGTTATTCCATAGGAACAAATCAATATGATAGGGGTCCAATGGCCTCTTATAGAAGCAAAATTTTGTCTCTTTCATCATTGTTTAAGGGTTTTCTTTACTATTTAAGAATATGCAAAATCAAAGTTCATATTTGGTGATGTTGTAATATTTCCTTTGGCAACGTTTTGATATTATATTGTTCCAAAAATTCATTAAGGCAAGTTGACACTTAAGGAATCTTAATGACTTGAGTAAATGCACTAAACATCTCTTCCATGTCACTGTTTTCAAGGCTCTTTACTATCTAAAACTGCAGAAAGTCAAGCTTGTGTTTGGTTAATGACACCTTACTAATATTTCTAGCAAATCATTCTTTATTATAGTCCTTTTCTCTGATTCATAATCAACATCTGTAATCTTTTGGGGTTTTGTCTTTGTAATTGAATTATGGACCAAACATGAAAGATTATTATAATGAACTATGTTGACAACACCTATATTTATATGAATCCACTCTCATATCTCTGTTTATGACTTGAATTTGATAACGTGGTACTATTATTGGCATAATCTCTTGCTTGCTAGATTATTCAATAGACTATGTCAACTACGTCACTAGACTCTGTTGATATTATCTATGCATAAAAAAAATCTGTTCAGGAAAATTGAGGAGGAGGAAATGATAAATGGGTTTAGGGCTGCGAGAAGAGATTCTCTTTCTCAAATTGGTTAACAGGCTTAACAAAACCTTGGACGAGATTCAAAAGGAGAAGATTTAATTCTTGATTTGGGATTTTAAAGGTTTTAAGAACTTACCGATTTTGGAATCATTCCTAGTCAAGGTGGGGTCTCCTCCATCGCTCCAGTAAGGTAACTCTCAATCAATCCTCCTCTGTCACTCCAACAACGGTTTCTCTCACTCCAACAATGGCATAAGGGAATTCTCAGTCACTCCTCCTTTGTCACTCCAGCAATGGTTTCTCTCATGAACTCTCAGTCGCTCCTCCTCTGTCGCTCCAACAATGGTTTCTATCACTCCAACAATGGCATAAGAGAACTCTCATTCACTCCTCTATTTCTCTAGCAATGGTTTCTCTCACAAACTCTCATTCGCTCTAGCAATGGTTTCTCTCACTCCAACAATGGCTTCTCTCACTCTTAGTCACAGCCGGGAGGTGAGGTAATTCAGGGGAGGTTATGGGCACACATGTGATCTCTCACTCCAACAATGGCTTCACTCACTCTCAATACTCACGACCAAGAGGCGAGGTAATTCAGGGCAGGTTATGGGCACGTGGGTGAAGGATTATGATTTTTTAGGTTTGTTTGTATATATTTGATAAATTATATATTATATAAAAACCCATAATGTACATGGTAACACATATCCCCTCGCCTTTACTTGTGATAGTCTCCTCCAAAACCCCTTTTAGAACAAAATGTCCCATATTAAATAATATAAAATGAATCCAAATATCAAAATTAATTTCCCATATTTTTAGTCATATCACATTATTATTTCAATTCCTTACACATTTACAAGAGAGTAATTAATTTCAATCTTACTTTCTTTAATTACGAGAGTAATTATCTACTATGATGATTTATATTGTGGTTTTGGTTCTCCTATGTTCTTATGCAAATTTCATAGTACTTTCCATGGTTTATAGCCTTAAACTAGGGCTTGGGCCATAAGAGCCATCATTTTTACACCTAGTCCTTTAAATTTGGATTGTATTCCACCCTCGGGATAAAAAGTTCTATCTACAAAGCATGTCTTATAGTTTAGGGCCTTGTATATGGATTCTTAGCCCAAAAATCATTAATAATAAGATAAATCAATAGTTTTTGTCCCAACCCATGTCTTGGACCACAAGAACCATCCATGTTGCATCCTAACCTTGAAATTGGGTTCATTTTCCGTTTATAGGGAAAATATTGCACCTCTAGGGCCTACATTATGGTCTAGGGATTCATATATGTCTTATGAGCCCCAAAATCATGGATTGGGAACTAAATCCTATGTTTTCAACCCCAAACCATGGATTGAACTATAAGAACCATTTCTATTGTGCACAATCCTTGAAATTTGTTTTCTAATCCTCCTATAGGGCATACATTTCACTTGCAAACCATGTAACATCGTTCAAATCCATGTGCACGACCTCTAAACCCCATGAATAATGTATTAGGGATAAAATTCTTAGTTCTTCATCCCCAATTCATGGCTTAGGCCCTAAGGATCATTGTTGTCGCGCTCAATATTTGAAGTTGGGCCTCTAATCCTCCTTGTAATTGCAATTCGTGTGTCTCATCATGACCAAGTAGCCTTAACAATGTTCCATGTACCCAGGGAAAGCATGACAAAAATGACCTATTGATTGGAGCCTTTGGCATGACTGGCCAATATTCTATGATGCAACTGGCCTATTTCAAAATGGGAATTTGAATCATATATATGTCCATAAGATGCATGGGAAATTTATTCATTAGTATTTTTTAAGGGAAAGGAAGACAATGGAGTAGATGACATGTCAAACAAAGGCACTCATTTTTTCGTTTGTTGAAGTTGGTCACTTATAGGAGCTTTATAGGGATATAATTGAGAATCTCTTGAGGGCCTACGTCCAATCAAATGGTATGTTAAAATTAGGATTTATAATTCGTTGCATGTGTAGCTCACAACAATAAATGGCCTCCACTTAGAACCATGTCCTTGAGCATAGCATGGAAAAAATGACCTAGTAATTAGAGCCTTTGTCATGATAAGTCTATACAAGCACAAATTGAAAAAATTTCAATGTTGACCCCATTCACATGTCACTTATAAGTAGGGTCAAGTACATGAGTAGGCACGCCTTAATTTTTGGGTTTTGATAGAATAACCAAAGACTATTTGATTATCTAATTCTTTGTTTGAGTCATGTTTGAGTCCATAAAACCTCCCATATCATCAATGCATGTGTTTTGTCCTAACATGTCATGAAATTTCAGTCCATACAAGCACAAATTGAAAAAAAAATCAACATTGTCCCCATTCACATTAATTATTCTATAGGCTTCTTGTTTGATTGTCGAATTGTATGTGCGATTCATGTTTGAGTCTAGAAACCCTCCCATACTGTCAATGCATGTGTCTAGTCTAACCATGTCAAATTTTAGTCCATACAAGCACAAATTGAAAATATTTCAACATTGGCCCCATTCACATGTCATTTATATGCGCCGGTTTCAAGTACATGAGCATTTTAGAGGGGGAAATTACATAGTTGTTACCACAAAAGGGGGAAAGTTATCCAATTGTAAGAAATGGTTTAACATTGATCCGTGCATGAAAGAGAGTGTGGTTAAATGATGTGTTGTAAGCCAATTCTGAAGTTGGAGGTAAGGAAATATTTAAAAGGTCTTCCCTAACATCATATTGGGAAATATTTTTATCATGTATTTCTCTTTAGCAAACTCTTCACTATTGTACCCACCACCTTAGATCACCTAGTTTTAATAATAGGTCCAACAATTTATTCTTGGGTATCTAAACACTTAGCACTTCATGATGGGATTGTAGGAAACATGCTTGGGTTGGCTACGATAGACACATCTCATAGGCTCAAGAAAAATCTTAAATTTAGTTTTTTCCCTTGTATGCCCAACTTCACTTATGAGGTTAGGAATAACTATAGGAGATATACTTCCATCAACATCTAGAAGTTTATATTGAAAATAGTTCTTTAGCACTTACTTAACAAGATATTTTTCTTATTCCTTTGCACTTTGAACAACCACATGCAACCCTTATTTCAAAAAAATCACACCAAGACTACCTTGTTTGAACAACCATGGATGAGTATAAAAAACCCTAGATATTCTCATAAGATTTTAGAGGGGGAAATTATATAATTGTTACCACAAAAGGGGAAACATTATCCAATTGTAAGAAATGGTTTAACATTAAACCATGCACGAAAGAGAGTGTGATTAAATGATGTGTTTTAAGAAAATTATAAAGTTGTAGGTAAGGAAATATCTAAAAGGTATTCCCTAACATCATATTGCGAAATATTTTGTTGTGTATTTATCTTTAGCAAACTATTCACTGTTGCACCCACCACCTTAGATCACCTAGTTTTAATAATAGGTCCAACAATTGATTCTTGGGTATCTAAACACTTATCACTTCATGATGGGATAGTAGGAAACATGCTTGTGTTGGCTATGATAGACACATTTCTCATAGGCTCAAGAAAAATCTTAAATTTAGTTTTTTCCCTTGTATGCCCAACTTCACTTATGGGGTTATGAATAACTATAGGGGATATACTTCCATCAACATCTAGAAGTTTATATTGAAAATAATTCTTTAGCACTTACTCAACAAGAGATGTTTCTTATTCCTTTGCATTGTGAACAACCACATACAACCCTTATTTGAAAAAAATTACCCAAATCATTTGTAGGGAATCCCACCTCCTGCGACACCATATATGTGGATTATTATAGGAAAATTTGTTCATATAAATATCTCCCATATGCACCACATGGAATATTGTTAAAAAGTGGCCCACGTTGAAAAGGATGTTTTCAATTATGTACTATTTGATAGGAATGAGCCTACATATTAGGATTAGGACTTTCACTTAGACCAACTAGGACTAGGAATACAACTTAGAATTAAACTTAGACTAGCCCCAAGTCCCCATAGTTGGGGACCTCATTTCATTTCATCTTTCATGGTCCATGCCTAGGAATTTATGGAATCACACATGCAATATGTGATATAACAATGGTCATTTCAAATGCATTTGTAACATGAAGTATGGTTCTCATGGTTTTCCAAGGAATTCTCTAGGGTCAAACGACAAGGTACAAAATCATAGAAATTTCCTTAGGGATGCATGGGCCATTCATCATAGTAATTTTTACAGTGTTGATTAAAAAATGAAAGAAAAGAGGGATTTTTCATCACAACTATGACACACATACATTGTATATACAATGTAGAACCTAAAAGAAAAATGAAGAAAGGTTGATGCAAACTTAAAACTTGTGTCAAGATATTTTTGTACTTTGAAAGAAAAATATGGTTTATGGTTTACATGATGATTTGATGATGGAAAAAAGTGGTTGTGTGAGTCAAATTTGGTCCATAAACCCTCCCATATAATTAAGGCATGCAAATAGTCTATCCATGTAAAATTTCAGTGCATACAGAAACAATTTGAAAACATTTCAACGTTCGCCCCATTCAGAGGTCACCATTGCCCATGTCTAGACCTAGTACAATGTATGTTCGTTGTTCCTTTTAAAATTCCTTGACAATCCACATGTTCCTGCATCTAGTACTGTATATTTGAGTCTAGAAAACCTTCCATATCATTAAGGCATACGAACAATCTATCCATGTGAAATTTCAGTGCATATAGAAACATTTTGAAAGAATTTCAACATTGGCCCCATTCACAGGTTACTGTTTCCCATCAGGTTACTGTTGAACTAGATTACATATGATAATGAAGCTCCACATGAAAAATCAAGCTACATGGGCTCTGGGTGATAAATATTATTAGGATGGGTGCCAAATGGAAAAATGGTACTACTCTAGGGTAACCCATCATAAAAAGGCTCCACCATTAGATGTTTTCAAACTGAAGAAGATGGAATAATATACCAATGTTGAATAGGTATATTCCTAGGACAATTTTAAGGTGGAAAAAGGATTAAATTAAACAATGTAGAGGGAAATGATCCTAATTCTATATGAAAGTTCAAGAATATACCTTACTCATCTAAACATGGCTAAGAAAATGATCTATAGGTACCATACAATTCAATGCAAGGTCCTACACCCAAAACAAAAACTGGAAAGTCATATTATATGCTTCATGTCAACACGAAATAGTTTGACAACATCTTTTTCTATGGAAACATCAATAATATTAATTATGGAAATTTAATCCAAGGTATCCTCTTCAAGTCATAGGTGTTGTTGGTAGAGATGAATCAAAATGATCAATATTTCCAAAGGGATAGAGTATAAGGGAATGATAGTAGTGGAGTAGATAGACCTAGGGTGGAATTCAATAGGAGATCCATTGTGGAGGTTATCCTAAGGACTATATAAAAAGGTCGTGGCCTCTAATAATTTATCATCGTTAGGAAATATCATGGTCGAAGAAGTAGGACCCGACACTTTTGCACATAGGGGGTGAAATTGGATTTGTTACCCTTATGGATAAATTTATAGTTTTAATCTATCTCCCTAAGTCATGAAAATGAGTCAAAGGCTCATTATTTATGGGAGTTGATATTAAAAAAATGGTGGAAGTGGCCACATAATTCAATTGTGAAGGAGGTTTTTCCAACTAACTAGTAGGGATAGACTATATGTATGATCCACTAAAGGTGATACATTATCTTCGGTCAAATGTGGTTGTGGATCATAATATGAACATTGATTGATGGTGACAATGAATCCTTCATGTCGAAATTGCATCGCAAAAAGAGTAAGGAATTACAATTGTGCCTAAGGAACATGTTGGATTTTGTTGGCATTGTCACAACCAGTACATCAATTAAAAAAATATTTTTACCACCCAAGGTATATTTGAGTCTAGAAACCCTTCCATATCATTAAGGCATCCGAACAATCTATCCATGTCAAATTTCAGTGCATATAGAAACATTTTGAAATAATTTCAACATTGGCCCCATTCACAGGTTATTGTTGCCCATCATGTACTCTATCCCTAGTCCAATGTATTTTAGTTGTTTCCTTTAAAATACGATCGAGACACATGACGTCCATGCATATAGTACTGCAAGGGAATGCAATAACATCGATAAAGAAGTACTTGATTAATCACAGAAGCTTCAATATCAGTTATTTATTGTCTTTGTTTTTTTCTCTCATCTAAGTACTCTTTTTCTCCATAAAGAATATTAGTAAAAAATCATTATTTAAATACGAAATCTCATCTATTTCCTTCTTCTCATCACGACCAAAATCATGGTCCTAATTGGCATGATGTTGTTTTGAACGACACAGACGATGAATATAAAGAGTGGGTGCATGAGTGATGTTTGAGTCTGGAAACCCTCCCATATCGTCAAGGCATACAAATAGTCTATCCATGTCAAATTTCAGTGCATACAGAAAAATTTTGAAAAAAAATGAACATTGGCCCCATTCACAGGTCATTGTTGCCCATCATGTACTCTATCCCTAATACAATGTCTTTTAATAGTTGTTTCCTTTAAAATTTGACCAAGAAAATTAAAACGAAATGAGGATGAGCTAGGTTGATATATATAGTGGGTGTGTCAGTAATATTTGAGTCTGGAAACCCTTCCTGACCAACATAATGGGGATGAAATGCAGCCACATAGGCGGATACATAGGTTGATGAAATGCCTCTACAACCCCAAATTTCATTAGAGTCATGTTGGGGAATATGTTTCATGAAGTGATACTTGAACTCATTGTCACCTAGACTCCCTTCCTGCTAAACTCACTTTCAACCTATAAGATAACTCTTTGCAGGCCTCTGAAACTTACCCTAGACATACTAATGCCTCCGATGAAACATTTCCCTCTTCTGCTTGTGGTTGTTTGTGTAGGTAGATAGCATACCAATAGAGTGGATACAAAAAGGCCTACGAGGTCCTATAGGAGAATCTACATAGAGCAACATGGGTGACAAAGTGCATGCATTGTTATATTAAACTTCTTTGGTTTCTCCTTCTTTGAAGCCATACTTTATTGTCCAATTATTAAGTAGGCCTCAATTTTTCTAACTCTAATCCTAAGCCACTTACTATCACACCTTAATGGGGTCAAGTAGTACATGATTAGGTGCAGTTGCGCAAAGCTCCTCTTGGTTTCGAGAATAGTTCATTCTCTACCAAACAGGGGAAACCACGTGAATGTGGAAGCTCTAATTATGCCCCCCCCCCTCACACCACTCTCAATTTCCCCATACCTAATTTGAAATTATAAAGAACATGTAAAATATACTCTATTATACAAAATAAAAACATATAAATATCATATAAAATATATAAACACATATCTCTTCTTTTCAACAATTAAATATCATTCATCTTTTTCTTCATCCATCTCAACATCTATATCAGGATCTAGTTCAGAATTGATATTGGTGAAAGGATCATTCATATCAACATCATCATCAACTCCATTTTTTCTAATATAGTAATCGATATCGTCAATGAGCTCATCGTCAGCTACATTTGGATGATCAACTTCTTCAACTTCTTCATCTGACACATCGACTACAACCACCTGCTCCTGATCTGAATAATCATGATCTTCTTCCTCATTATTATCTTCATCCTCGGCTACATGATTATACTTTATCGGTCTTCCTCTTGGATCATATCTAACAATGTATGACCAACCTGCTTTACCAGGTACCTCTGAGTAAAATACTTGCTCACATTGACTTGGAAAACATAAGGCTCTATACCTAGCTCAAATGCCCTTTTTTTAACCATGGTATGTCCATTATCATGCTCAATAACAGTTCTTTTAGGATCACGTTCATGCATCTGTATCCTGTGCCATTTCACCTCAAACAAAACTATTTTAAAGGAATTAAAATCACACTCAATTATATCCTCCAAATGCCCATAGTACCTATTCTCAGTTTCTTCTGGATTTCTATCACTTATAGAGGAAACATTGGTGATCTTAAACACTATAGTTATCCCACAATCCGAGGTTTTCATCTTATGATCCAACATTTTGATACAAAATTTATGACCATTACAACACATAGCCTTTTGATGTTTCAACTGCAACATGGACAACAAGTAAAAAATACATTGCCAATTAATAAACCTCATATAGGAATTAGTAAATATATATTTCAAAAATTAAACAAACCAAATACATTGAAAATTTGGGAAATAACTAGGAAAATGTAGGTAAACAATTTACTTGTTTGTTTATCTTTTAAAACAAAGGCAAAATCAACTTCCCTTGACGTAATATTAGGAAATTGATCTCAATGATGATGCGTTGTTTTAATCATCTTACTCACCCCTTCCCATGATAACCTACTGAAGTATTCTTCAGTATATTCTATCCAATGCTCCATCCAATCAAGGTTGTTTGCAATGTATAAATGTAAAACATCCCACTCTCAAGCAACTATATGATAAAATAACAATTTAATATCATTAATTAGCTATTGTTAATAAAGGAATAGTTTAATATAGTTCAATATGCAGGAATAAAAAATATAATAAAATAAAATTGGAAAAATAAATGTGTAATATATTAAATCTACGTAAACATATAATAATTACCTTTCACAATCCTCATTTTACCTTTCCCCAATAGGACCTCCCCTTCAAATTTGTTGATGGAGTCGAGATGCCAAATGCGAGTCACAATCATATTTTCTGCTAATTTAGGTAGATATTGACTAATATACACCATGCAATGATATACCATATATCCCTCAACCATAGAACCATCAGGACATCCTCTTTGTCTAACAAAAGCCTTCAATGACTTCAAATACCTCTCCACCATCCACATCGACCTTGTGTGTATTGGTCCACATAATTCAATATCCTCAACTTGGTGTATGAGGTAGTGTTCTTGTGCTTTGAAAAATGTTGGAGGTAGATATTGTTGCATTTGACACATTAGTAAGGGAATTTCTCTCTTCCAATACCTTATATCTTCTTTATGGATTTCTTTTGATGAAAGCCACCTACAAATGTCGATGCAATAAAATAATATCAAGGAATACATAAATTTGCAGATAAAACATAATATGTCAATAAGTTCAGCTACAAATCACATAAGAAGTACATTTTCCATATAAAAAATTACTTACCTAATGTATTTTCCAAGTACATAAATAATTTGTTTTATGTTGTCAAAGTCGTCTAGGAGAGATAAAGGTAGAACATACTATAAAAAAAAACAAATAATCATTATTTGTTTCCAAAAAATGCCTACCAATAGGAAATATATTATAACCTACTAATTACCTTGATGAATGTATGCCAGTAATGTGTTTTAACCCCACCAAAATCACCTTTTTTCATTAAGATATTTTGTATGTTCACTGAAAACCCCATCAGAAACCTAATTTTTCCGATGACATCTTTTAAAATATTTCTCTATTGCTCCATCAATAACCAAGGAAGACTAGTATTTTGTTCATGACCATCACCATTAGAATTAATAATAACACTTTGCAATGTGTGATTAGCTTCTTGGATGTCACTACAAATCTTTCCAATTCTCTCTTTGTCAGTCCTTCCATGTAATATTCGACATAACAATTATGTTATGTTCTTCCTGATATGCATTGTATCAAACAAGTGAACTATTTGTAGGTGCTCTTAGTATGGCAACATATTAAATTGCATCTAGTAACTTTTCATTCCTTGTGGAATCCCATTCGTGCCTTAAGGACATTCATGAAACATCAGCAAAATGAAATTAACACTAATTAATAAAACAAAATTAAATTAATACAAATGAAATTAACCAAAAAATTATATAATATATCATACATAAATAGTTTTCATACCTTGACGATTTCTAATATATTCCAACTTCCATAGGTGAGGTGTCATTCTTCATGGTTTTTTTCTAGTCTCTTCTTTACCATTGAATTTTGTTTTGTCTGTAGTTCGATAACTATGGTTCTTAGGAAGAAAGTGCCTATACTCATCAAACACTTCCTTTCCTAAACTCCCTGAACGACGAGAGTTTATCCTAGGACCACAAACTGGGCATGCAAATTTACCCTTTGTTTGAAGACCTACAAGATATATGAATTAATGTAGCAAATTAGAGTTACAAATTAAAATAATGCATGATATTTTCAATAAATATATATAATATTAAATCACAAAAGAAAATAACAATATACCACAAAAATGTGTTAACCCTGAAGCATCATGAATTGTCCATGATAGTATTCCATGGAATTGAAATCGTTTTTTCCCTATTGTTCTAGAGATGTCATATATAGTGATGCCAACCCATAACTTCAACAACTCATCAATAAGAGGCTCAATATATACATTCATATCTTTAACCTGGTACTTACCTAATTGGTTCAACATACTGCATGATTAATTATACTTATCTATATATCACTATATATATAAGACATAATTACCATGCACAAAACAAAGAAATGAAATATTTTGTCATACTTTAAAGCAAATAAAAGGTAATTAAATACCTGGAACAATCATTGCCAACATTGTGTTCTCTCTCTTGATTGACATCCAAGGAGGAAAGTTATTGTTTATAACAAAAACAGGCCACATTGAGTACGTAGAACAAAGCTCTCCAAATAGATTGACACCATCAGTTGCCAACGAAAGTCTAACATTACAAGGTTCTTATTTAAAAATTGGCCACTTTTCTTCGATATACTTCAATGCAGAACCATCTGCAGGCATTCAAAGAACATCATCTCGAATTCTGTTCTTTGCATGGAAATCCATAAATTGTCCTATACTTTGGCACCTGAACAACCGCTAGAAATGTGGAATTATCAGAATATAACGAAGAAATTTGTGAGGCACCTTCTTTGACGCTTTATTGGTTCGATATCTACTTATTTGACATTGTGGGAATTCATTTTATAATGCATATTGTCCATAGTATATGATATGATCATTAGGACATGCATCAATAACTTGATACTCCATTCTAATTTCTTTCATAATCACGAATATTTCTTGATATGTGCGTGGCAAAATATTTGACGTTAGTAATAGAAATTCACCTAACAATCTACAAAATTCAAAACAATAAGTCAATGTAAACAATATTAATCATCAATATCACATCCATACTTTACAAATTAGAAAACAATAACAATATAGGAAAAAATTGAACCTTTTAAGTATTTGTGAAAATGCATGCATAAATAATTAACAAATTAAATACCTTAGTACCTGTGTGAGGCATGTGTTTGATAAACCATTCAAAACCTTCAAGTTCACCAAAAACAATATAGTAGATAGAATATTTGTTGTTGAGCCTTCATAAAGAGGTTGACGTGACTTCTTGAGTAGAGGATCAACATCATGATTATCATCCCGGTTGTCCTCATCCATTGTAGAAAATGTGTCTTGGATCAATCTATGTATCTCATCTTCCTGATTTGTATCACTAACATTATCTCCATCCATATCATCATTAATAACTTAATCAACAACTTCAATATTCTGATCTCGAAGTTCATCACCCTGTAAATGATTATGTATGCTAGTACTTGGAAAATAACTATCTGGAAGTCGACATTTTGGGGGCATCATCTATATATATTTAAAAACAATGTAGTAAAGTTAGTGTGTGTAGAAAATACAAAAAAATGATACGAAATATTACTAAAATTCATGACATGATGAATATTACAGAGGATACATTAAATATTGAATCCTCTTACCAAGGGATGATATTCATAACCCCCTTCATCGTGCCCCTTCTCCCTACAATTTCTTTTAGATGTTATTATTAAAAGTCTTCTTCTGTGCAAGCCCCTGCAATCATAGCAAACTAAATAACATTTTCCATCACCCCTCGCCTCTAATGTCGCTCTAAACTGAGTAAGCTTCCTATCATTTTTGCTGATAGTGACAAATCCTTGTACTGACAAGTAATTGTCTTACCTACACCATACCAAGCAGTAAGTTGTCAAATTTTTATATTTTGGCTACTCCTTCATGATATTTTAGCTACTCCTTTCGATTATGATATGTTTATTTACAGTGACCTACAATTCTCACAATTATTTTTTCTAAGACATTTTGACATGCTTTTTATTTATTTATTATCGATTAACTATTAAGATCAATATGTTTCAATGTGTACTTTAGAGTAGTGTGTATTGAATCACTATGGAAAATAATTACACATCAGTTAATGAATGTGGTCAAAATTTCTCAAACTTGAATCACTCGACACCATACACTAGCCTCTAAGTTCTTTTGTAGAGAAAATGTCAATCTTTGAAATTCACTAGCAAAGAAAGAATGCCATCCACTTGTCATCCATAATTGGGTTTGGTTGGTTTAAATTATGACGCATTGATTTGCAGCTACATACAATGGTCACAATTTTATGCTACTTACAGTGGTCACGGTTTTATTTTCTAAGACACTTTGGCATGTTCTCATTTTTCATTGTCTGACTAGTAGATTTCATCTTGTTATCGTAGATTTCATCATGAAATTTTTATATTTTAGCTACTCCTTATTAATAGTGTATAAAAAAGTTACATCAACTACAAACTAGAGTTAATCACTACATATACAATTGTGTGTGACTATAAAAAATTGAGAGAAACATCATCACATAAGAATACAATGTTATATGACTAACCTAACCTAATACTAGACTAAAAATATGAAATTAATATATATAGGCACAACATCGTAGAAACACAAAAGTTAGAGAGCTAACAAGGTCTCTAAGGGATAAGGTTAGACCTAAGAGGATTTTTTTCCCACTTTCTATTTCAAACATTAGTCCAACCAGTAAAGTTGTTATGAGTTGGTGGTTTTGTAATAAGGATTCAATTTACATAAGGAATTGTAGGCTCAAATTGATCTAGATTGATAATGACATCTGTTTTTAATGTTTGAATTGTCTTATTGATGGATTAATTTCCCCTCTTCTTAAAATACTTATTTGGAAAAGATCTTTCTTGACATTTCACATGAATTTCCATAGAATATACTAACTAGATCCAAAAACCAATGACATAACAATTTTGAAATATGGTAATGCACATATAATATATTATCAAGGAAAAAACTAGCTACATGAAATTTCATTTGAACAAAAATTTACAAGTTAAATGAGTATATGTAAATAAATAAATAAATAAACATACTAACCTTGCAAGTTCAAAATACGAGCTATGTAGATCGAGAATTGGATTTGTTCAACCGGTGGGTGACGGAAAAAATAAACAACTCAAACAAAATCCACGAACAATGTCGCAACTATAGCAAATGTGTCGCAAAGTCTCTTAAAGTCAGGTATATATAGATCGATTATCATCGATATAGCGACGAAAATGCATGAGTTGACCCGAAAAAATTCAAATAGTTGTTGCAAGCCATGTGTGTTAGCAGGTGATTTTTGAGGTAGGAAATACGCATCTATATAGCGACTAACTTTCGTGGCAATAGCGACGAAAATCCCGCCCAATTAAAAAAAAAAAAAAACATGAAAATAACGGAAACATGGAAAAATTTCGTGGAATAATCCACCCATATGTAGTAGTGAGTGATAAGGTTTTGGACCTTCTAGAATATTCTTGAAATTACAAACATGGATAGAATCACATGTGTGAGTAATGGGGGCTAATGTGGCATCCACATGTACCATGGTGGTCAATAAGGTAGGTCAACTTGCGGGAGGCATAACTTCCACATGCGAGCTCCTATTGAGGTGATTTCACATCGTTGGAAAAGTATCAGTGTGAAAAACAATGTAAACGAGATAGATATATGCTCACATGGTTTTGACCCCCAAAAATACCATTTTATGTGTAAAAATGGATCTGGAAGGTTATAGACCCCAAATATCTAAACTAGAACCTACCACTAAAATGGACCCTGCAAGCCAATTCCTCCAACTTTTCCACACATAAAGTACCAATATATATGACAAATAATATAATGATCTAATCTAGATCATATGTCCCCATTTAGGGGGGATTTTTGTCTCGAAAATATTTTACTAAATGAGGTGAAGAAATGTTTCCTCTACCTTCTCCCTAGAGTACTATTTTTCCTTGCATGGAAGTTGTCCTTTCAATCCAATCTACCAAAGTTCATGGTACTCGTATCTGGTAGTTCTAGAATTCTTCTGAACAATTGTATCTTCTACCAAATCTACCTGAGCTTCTAGTGATAAATCCTCTATGGTAAGTAGGAAATGTTCCTCAATTTCATGATCCAACATGGAAGGCTCATAGAGTTTCAAATTCTCCACATTCACTAATAAGTAAATTTGCATGTATGGGGTTATATTAATCATATAGGCATTGTCACCCACCTTCTCCAAACTTCAAAAGAACATATTTAAAACCCTTTATCTTTCTACCAGGGCCCTATAGTATTTTTTTGTCCGGTTTTAACCAAACTTTGTCTCCCACTTTGAATTATTTCCCTATTCTGTGTTGATTGTGTTGGGCCTTGTAATTTTCCCGTGAATTCTTCAATTTCTCATGTACTTTTCCTGTGACTTCTTCAATGTCTCATGTACTTGCCTAAGAGTATTGAATGTAGATCATATTTTCATCCCAAGTCTTCAAATGCTTATAATTGTAACCCCTCAAAATTTGAACCAAAGTCTTGTTGACTACTTATGTCAGCCCATCTATCTATGGATGGAATGTTGTATATCTATTCAAATTTGAATCCATATTCTCCCAGAGTGTAGTCCAAAAGGAACTAATAAATATATTATCCTTATCTAAGATGATGCTCCTTGGTATCCCAAAGTACACCCAAAACTGTTCAAAGAATATGTTTGTTAATTCTCATCCTTTGCTGGTATTTTTACAAGGCATGAGAATACACATCTTGTTGAACCTATTAACTATTGCTAATAGATAGTCATGCCCCTTCCTAGTTGTTGGTAAACCACCCACAAAGTCCATGGAAATTATTTCCCAAGGTCGAATGGGTATAGGTAAGGGATGGTATAAACCTTGATTTCTATTACTAGGATTGTTGGTACAAGAAATCACACATCATCTAATATACTATGTTATATGTTCTTGCATTCTGGGACAATACACGTACCTTTTTAAATTGGCAATTGTCTTCCAAAAACCAAAATGTATTACAACCTTGAAGGTGTGAACCTCTCTAATAAGATGCAATATTTTACCTTTAGGGACATAGAGCTTGTCTAGCTTGTACAACAACCCATTTTGGATATGATATTTAGCCTTACGATCACCTTCTTCTATATGAATTTGGACATGTAGTTGTTGAAACACCTCTTAAAGTCCTCATCTTTTGTGTATGCCTATTTCTATGCATCATGGGTGAAAGGATCCATGTGCATAAGAGTTCCCAAGATTGCAATCTTGTATTGGGTGGACTTGAAAGCATGTCCATCAACTTATTAGTGTTTCCCTTCTTATGTTTGATAACTGTATGAAATGGTTGCAAATACCCCATCCACTTGTAATGTCTAGTTTGTTGAAGCTTACTTTAGGCCTACAAATAATATAGTGGTTGGTGATCAATGTGGATAATGGTTTCCTTTCCCATTACATAGTTGTTGGGATAGGACTACTATGGGAGGAAGATCTATTTTGGGAATAGACCTAATTTTGAGGAAAAGATCTATTTTTGGAAGCGCGTGCCTTAGGAGGTAGGAAAGCAATATGCAAAAAAAGAAGGAAAAATAAACGTGGCACACATGTAGACAAGCCTAACTATGCTAGGTTTAGGTTTTTTGACAAAGATTGTAATGGATATAATCCAATAGAGTAGTATAAATAAGGACCTAGGAGGTCTAGGTTGAGGTCGGTCAGTTGATTAATGAAGGTCAGTTGGTTATTGTTGGATGTTGTTGGTGTTGGAAAGCTATTGATTGTAGTGAGTTTTGTTATGGTTCTGGTGGTAGAAACGAATAAGATAGTTTTGAGGGTTAGGTCACGGGATGAGGAGCCTGGTGTGATCTAGTCAGCCTCCCAGAGGGTACCTCATTTTGATTGTAATATTGAAGATGTATTATGCGAAGTGCATATTTTGCAGTAGAATAAATAAAAGAGCAGAGAAGCCAAATCTTTGTGGACATGGCCCTAGGAGAGGGTGAACCATGGTAAAACATTGTGTCCTATGCGATTTCTAATGGATAATTTTACTATTATGTTAAGCATTAGCTCAAGAAAGAATGGTTAAAACTAGTTATAACAACAATTATACCAATTATTAATCCTTTAAACCGCAATGTATATTATTTTACTTATTCAACCATATTCATCTGTTCATCATCAATATCTTACTGTATCATAAGAATTAACATTCATCAGTGCATAATAAACAATAACAAACAAATCCACACAATGCACAATGCACAATACACCAATATTTACGTGCAAACCCAATGCGGGAGAAAACCAAAAAATGATTTTATTATATGTCAAGAATTACATTCAAGGAAGCACCAAATTCCAATTCTCCAAGTAAAATTGGAAGGAGGATCTAACCCCCTAGTTTCTCAAGATACAACCTGATGGAAGCTCCAAATCCCCAATTCTCTAGCTACAACTAGAAGGAGTCTACAACCCCCTATGTTCTCCAGCTACAACCGAAAGGTAGTTACAACCACCTATCCTTGCCCTGTCCAACCGCCCTTAAATATAAGTAGAATGATGGAACCATTTTCACATTGTCACTATGAGATATACTGTTGTAAACCTGTACCAATCTATGCCACTGACCTGCAATCAACCTATGCCCTTGTCCTATAACCAACCTATACTTGTGCCTTTCCTATACCAACAAAACTAAATACACCAACAACATGTACCAATAATCTTCTCAATATATTATATCTCATAACATAGATCTCATACCCAAAATCACAAGAATAACACTCAAACCATGTGCCAACAATGCACATCAACCATGTACATCAACACTATACAAAAATAACCAACCACGTGTACAAATCATGTATCAACAACAAACCAAACTATGCCTCAAC
The DNA here is from genome assembly GCA_009831015.1 of Picea engelmannii. Classification (NCBI taxonomy): domain Eukaryota; kingdom Viridiplantae; phylum Streptophyta; class Pinopsida; order Pinales; family Pinaceae; genus Picea; species Picea engelmannii. The sequence goes on from ML781716.1 coordinate 475,230, forward strand.
AAGATGTATCAAGATCACCATGTACTTCAAGTATGTATCTCATCCATGTACCCAATCATATACCTCTACCATATACCAATAATATACACCAAGATAGCCAACAAGATACCTCTAGCAATGAACCACACTCTCCATAAATCAAATATCACAAATCCACACATCAACCATATGCCACAACCTCACTTTTATACAACCTCTATCTGTACCAATAACCTCAACAACATGCCTCAACCAAAAACCCTCAAACATGAACCGATACTAAACTTTAGTAGATCTACCTCAAATCAACTCTACAGCAAGCCCTAAACTTCCAAGATGGCATCCAACAGATTTACAAGGAAAACCCTCAACTAGATTCATAGATTAAACACTACACATATGAAAACCATACCTTTTTCTTCTTGTAGTGTTCTATTGTCCTGATTCTGCTGCCATAATTTTTTTGTCGTGGTTTTCCTGCCACGATTTTTCTGTCGTGGTTTTCCTGCCATGATTTTTCTGCCACACTTTTTATGCTGCGATTTTCCTACCACACTTTTTCTGCCGCACTTTTCCTTCCGTGATTTTTCTTCCACACTTTTTCTACAGTACTTTTCTTGCCGCACTTTTTCTTCCGTGATTTTTCTGCCACACTTTTTCTTCCGTGATTTTTCTGCCGCACTTTTTCTCCTGCACTTTTTCTACCACACTTTTCCAGCCGTACTTTTTTTTCCACACTTTTCTTTATTAATAATACCTACCCAAATAACATTTCACAAAATAGATATTTAATGATATTCAATAGGTGATAATGGGAGAGACTTTCTCTCTTATTTATACTTCCATGTAGCTTCCTCAAGTGTCACCTTCTAACCAACTTAACCCATTTTCCTTCTTTTAGGGATAACCCAGTTCTAACCACTTGTCCACTTCTAACTCACTTTGATACAAATAGTAAATTCTCCCCTTATTGTCCACTTCTTATTGCAACTCCTAGTTTCACCCACTTGACTAGTCAACTTCTTCTAGGAGCTTCTAGAAATAATTTGACTTCTTTAACCTTCTAGATAACTCATGAGGGTTCTCCACTTCACTTGGCCATAACTCTCTAACCCTGAGGAGTTATGTGATGTTCCACATATCACTGGAAATGACATGACATGTAATATCCATCTAGAATAGTATTACCTACAAATATATTAAACTGCATACCATTATACATCAATCAAACTGAACTCCCTTAATAATATTGTTGGGGCTACCATAATTTTCCATCGCACATGCTTCAAGGGTTGACATCAATGACAACCAACCAAATTAATCAATAGTTTTGTTATGGCTCTGGTGGTAGAAACAAATAAGCTAATTTTGAGGGTTAGGCCACGGGATGAGGATCCTGGTGTGATATATTCATCCTCCCAGAGGGTACCTCATTTTGATTGTAATATTGAAGATGTAATGCGAACAATGCAGATTTTGCAACAAAATAAATAAAAGAGCAGAGAAGCCAGATCTTTGTGGACGCAGCCTCAGGAGGGGGTGAACCACGGTAAAACATTGTGTCCTATGTGATTGTTAGTGGATGATTTTACTATTATGTTAATCATTAGCTCAAGAATGAATGGTTAAAACTAGTTATACCAACATTCATGCCTAGTTTTAAAGATGAATGAATCATAGAAGTAGATGAATGATTAATGATGATGATACCCAAGGAAAAGGACCTAACCACAATCTCCACTCATTCCTAGACCAAAAACACCTGAGTATTGCAGTCCCCCATAAAATCTATCTTGGGTGAAACTGTGTTGTGAACCATATGTGCAACGTTTCCTTCTAGTTCACGAGGAGGGTTGATAGTTTTGAGGGTTTTGCTGGAAACCTATTTGATATCGAAACCTGGGTCAACCCAAGTAACCAACAAATGGTTTTGTTGCCGACTAGAACTACACAGGATTGAGTGGATGGGATTTGTGGAAGAAAAACATGGAGGATGAAAGTATATAATGGAATGTTCAAGCCATGAAATACAACGAAAGAGGAGATTGAAATATGGTTGAGAACAAAGGAACTCGAGTTTGCGTAGAAGGAAAACAAAAACTCTAAGTTGACACTGCACAAATATCTCGACAAACACATGTTTAGCGACTTGCATGAGGTATTTTTCTATCATTTCTTGCATCTGTTGCAGGAGTGGTTATTGAGGTTGAAGGAAAACCACCCTATGAATTGGTTCAGATAGATAGAGTGGCATCATGTGGAGATCACGCAATTACAACAAGTTAATAACAAATCCACGCACATAGTATATTTATGGTTAGAAGGTATTGTTGCAGGGTTTATCACTGAATTTGCAGTAGATACTGCAAATTCCTACATTGATACAGAACAATATTTTCTAAAGGGACCCAGAGGTAGGTTCATCATATTGTTGTATACTTCAATCAAGATTTTATTGTATGACAAAGGTGTGATGAACATGGAATCAAACAACTAAACTTCCATGTGTGCATGAGGGAAGGGAGGAAGCACTGACATGAAGTTGAGATATGGAAAGGGAGATGGATAAGGGAAAGAAGAAGGAGGCCATGGACCCAATCATGATGGAAGGGGAATAGATAAAGCAGTATTGGAAAAAGATGGAAAGACGCGCAGAAGAATACCTTACCAATATAAGATGAATAACAAGAAGAGAGCCATAACCGACAGAGAGGGCTTGGTGAGTGGTGAAGAACAGGTAGATGATCTCTGGGTTGTGGAGAATATTGAGGAAATCATGTGCACAACATACAAAAGGAAAATAAGAGATCATGAACAAAAGGTAGAAATCCAATCTAGATCACCGTGAGTGTGGAAACTACAACCCCATGTGCGACTAATACACCCGAAAGAACACCAACATTTAGACAACTGAATTTTAGTGGAAGAAAAGCAACGGGATGGGGGTCCAATCAATAAAAATCAACTAGGGGAGAAAGTTCAAGAAGTAAAAGTCAATTATCTACACTGCGTAGAGGTAGTAGTTCAATACAGTTCAAATTGGCACAACAATATCCCACAATAAGATTACCATAATTTCAGGAATAGGCATCAGAGGACCCTGAAAAACATTTATTCATCTGTGAGAAGATATGGGGAAAAAATTAGATCACATATGAGCATACAAAGATCGCGCAGTTAGCTATCACACTAAGAGACCACGCGTTGGACTAATACATGAGACAAGTTAAACAATCCACAGGGAGTACCAAAGACTATCGTAGACATGAAAACACTACTGGTAAATGAGTTTCAAAAGCCAAGCTAAGAAGATCAGTACATGAATGAAATGATTGAAATCAAGAAGAAACCAGGTGCGGTTTTTTGGGATATTGATCAAAGGTTCAAATGTTTGAAAGGTAAGTTGAAATATGAAATTACTGACATGCAACATAGGAACTTATTTGTGAACTCATTGTTACCACACTTGAAGTATCCTTTGAGACAAAAGAAGTTCCAAACTCAGGAAGAGGCTCTGCAAGCAACCCTACAACTAAAAGACAAACAGTATTAGCAGAGAGATCCAACAATAGAGGAGCTAAAGGAGGATTTGAAGAATATGACATTTCAACTTAACCAAAATAAGGGAAAAGAGAAAAGAGAAGTTGTTTGGTGTACGCTATGCAAGACACAAGGACATCATCAGAAAAAACATCCAAATTTTACGCAGTATCTGGAAACATGGTTGTTGAACCCCTTGCCAATAGGAGGACCATGGTGTGATATTTGTAAGATGCACAGGCATGATCCATTTCATTGTCCAATGATGCAGAAGTATATGACATTACCAAAAATTTCATATTGAATTTTTTGCAAATCAATGGGTCATGATGATAAGGATTGTAGAATGTTGGAACGGATGAAAGAAAGAACTTGAGACACATACATGGTGCAAGAAGAGATGATGACAGGGAAAGAAGCACCTGAATTCATCTAGGTGCCGCCACCATAGAACAATACGTATCTGAAATACAAAAATATGTAGCCACAGTACAACAATGTGTAGCCGCAGTACAACGACACGCAACCACAGTATAATCATGTGTAGTATAACCAGGTGCCCCAATACAATTCACCACGAGGAGTTCGAGGTGGATACAGAGTTGGAGGACAAGGAAAAGGATGATTTGGACGAGTAATAGGATCATCAGTGTGTCGTAACTGCCAACAACCAGGACATTATACAAGGGATTTTCCACTTACACCAACAACATCTATGTACTTTCGTGCAATAGACCATGACATAAAAGATTTCCCAACACTCTTCTGAAAGATCCAGGAAAAAAGGAACCAAAACAACTAGAATGTCCAGTGGATTTCTACATAAGCTAGGGATGATGGGAAAACATCAATATAGTCAATCAAGGAGGAGCCAAGACAAGAGTTGATGCATCAAAAGAAGATCCAACTCAACACTAATTGTTTAAGAAGAATACTGAGCCACATAAGTAGTTTGATGCACATAAAGAAAATGAAACATTTAAGTAGGCCAAACAAGAGCATCTTAAGAATAATGTTGCATCTACATCAGTTTTGTATAAAACTCAGGACCCACCAATGTATGAGATTCCATCCTCAATGGACCATACCAGTAAAGGACAACCTTTAGAGCACACATGTACCATAAAGAATTTCCTACAATCCTATGTTAATGATCCAGATTTTATGAGGAGAATGAAATGAATACAAATTATTAAAATATGCTTAACACAGAATAACAAAGATACAATAAAATTGGTTCTCTATTTAATAAGGAAATAAGTTGAAACTGTAAAATGCAATGAAAAACAAGCTTGCTAGAATGGTGGTGGCTTATCTCTGAGAAGAGATGTGACGGTTTCAATCATTCACAAGAATATGATTACAATGAGGCTCTGAAGCCCTTTTTACAATCAACAGGAATGTCAAAAACCCTAGACATCCAAAAACCTAACCCTAGGAGATGAAGCATCAAAAGTCATGCGGGCCCCGTTTGGGTAAGTTAGTACATCAACTTCCTGGGGTCGTAAATTTTGCATATGATCTTTGTTTTAGGTGCACAATAGCCCGTTGGAAAGGTCTATCCAAGGACTACACATTTTTTTGATATATATCATAGGTCATTTCCAAATGTGGAGAGCCCTAAAAACATTGTTTAGGGCCTCAAAATGGCCCCGCAAGTCAGGGACCCGAAAACTAGGAAACAAAAACTGCCAAACTGCGAAAATGAACCAGTTGGAATAGGTGGGAGGCCACTGACACACATATGGATCAATCCTCCCCCCTTAGGAATCAATGGTATCCATTGCATTTATTTCCCCCATTAGATGAGCAAATTTATGTTGAATTTAGCCTCGGGTGAGCCACTTGCCTTGGTGGAGGAGCTACCCTGCTTTGACAACTCGATAAAGCTGGATCCTTTGTTGTCGGGTGCCCTTGATCTGTGTGTCCAAAATCTGATCACTGGATGCATGTTGCATGCAGTCAGGGTTGATCTCTCTTTGTGTCAACGTCTCTGTTATCTCTGAGGTGTCCAATAATGGTGGGAAATATGGTCAAAGGAGAGCCACGTTGAAGACTGGGTGCAGGCCAAGGAAAGGGAGAATGTTGAGCACAAAATAATTGTCACCCACAACCTTGGTCATGGTGTATGGCCCATAGTGAAGTGGGAGAAGCTTCTGATGGGGCCCTATAAGGTGTTCTTTCTACAAGTGCAACCAAACTTTGTCACTCACCTGAAACTTATGTGGCACCCGGTGTTGATCATGGCACTGCTTGTACTTGGAATTGGAATTTTGTAAAATATCCTGAACCTGTTGGTGGATGTTATGGATCCTCTCAATGAACCACGTGGCTTTGTCAGCTTCTGGTGGAGTAAGAGAAGATTTGGTCGAGGTGGTCGCCAAGGGTAGTGCAACATCCATGGGGCCCAATGGTTGGAATCCCAACCCCACCTGAAACGGGTTGTGATCATTTGAGCTATGCAGGGCTCGGTTGTATCTATGATGGACATAGGGAAGACTCTCATCCCACGTGTGGGGGTTCTTTGAATTGTACATGCACATGATATGTACAATCATCTAATTGATGACTTCAATTTTTCCATTTGTTTGGGGGTGGAAGGTAGTGGATTTGGTGAGCTTGGTATCCAGTAGTGACCAGAGGCTTGACCAGAATGTGTTGAGGAGATGACTTCCCTGATATGAGATAATGGTTTGTGTGATCCTAAAGTATACCCAGACGCATTCAAATAAGAGATTGGTAGTGGCCTCTAGAGTGATGTTCTTCTTCCAAGCAGTTAGAATCACCATCTTGGGAAAGAGATCAAGAACCGAAAAAACACAGTCATTTCCCCTCTTGATGGACGAGAGGCCCGACATGTAGTGTATTGAGATGGATTCCCATGGCTTGTTAGGATTAGGTATAGGGGTGTACAAGCCATGTTTCTTAGTGGTCGGTTTGGCAATAACACAAGCAGTGCAGGACCTGATATACTTGTTGACACCGTGTCAAAGTTTTTTCCAGTAGAAATGTTTCTGCAACACTTCCACTGTCTTTTCGATGCCAAAGTGTCCTGCCACCCGACTGTAGTGAGCTTCCCAAATCATCTTCGCGCGCTCGCTTGATGGAATGCATAGATGGCCCAAACACCATAACAACTCGTCTTGAATATGGAAATCAATGACCACTGAGTTTGATCCCAACATTTGGTAGGTGGTGGATAATTCAAGGTATTTATCATAGAGGTGGGGTCGTCTGAAGGTCTCATGGTCGCAAGAGTCTAGCACTGTGGTGAGTTTCATGACTAGAGGTCGGTTGAGGCAATCAACAACTTGGTTGGTACTTCCTATTTTATACTTGATGTTGACGTGGAAGTTTTGTACGTATGTGGACCACTTCTGATGGCGGTCATTCTACAATTTTCCTTAGGCCTGCATGAACTATAGTGGCTTGTGATCAGTGTGGATGACTGTCTCCTTCCCCAGAATGTAATGTATCCACTGGCGATAGGATTTCACAATGGAGTACATTTATTTTTCATAAGTAGTGTACTTACGGACATCATCTTATAGTGTCTCACTATGATACACCATGGAGTGGTTGTGTTGAGTGAGAACAACACCCACAACATAGTCTAAATCATCTATCATGATCCCAAAGGGATGTTGTAGTTCTGGTAATGGAAGTAGTGGGGATGAGCACAAATGCTACTTCAATTCATCGAAGGCTTGTTGTTGAGACATGCCACACACAATTTTTTCCTTACTTCCACCCTTGGTTACTTGGCTAAGGGCCCATGCGATATGATAGAATCCCAACACGAACTTGTGATAGAAATTAGCGAGGCCCAAGAAGCTTCGAAGCTCAGTGAGTGTGGTTGGGGCTGGCTAGTCATGGATGACCTAGATCTTGGATGGATCCACATGCACACCATGTTGATCAACGATGTATCCTAAGTAATGGACCTTGTCCATGCCGAAGGAGAATTTTTCCAAGTCTTCATATAGTTTGTGTTGTCGTAGGGTGTGCATAATCTACTGAATATGTTGCCAGTGTTCCTCCCAGGTATTTTTGTAGACTAGGATGTCATCAAGATACACCACTACAAAATTATTGGTGAAAGGTCGCAGAATATTGTCCATCATCCTCATAAAATTTGTTGGAGCATTTTTCAAATCAAAGGGCACGGAAAACCATTCAAAAAGACCTTATTTTGAATTCAAGGCGGTCTTCCATACATTTTTATGTTCTATTGGGACCTGGTGGTATCCAGACTTTAGATCAAGCTTACTGAAGTATTTGGTCCCCGTGAGGTGATAAAGGAGGTCGTCGATTTTTGGAATCGGGTACCGGTTCCAGACTGTGATTTTATTGAGGGCCTGGTAATCAATGCATAGTCGCTAGGTCCCATCTTTCTTCTGCACCAGTACGATTGGGCTCCCACAAGGTAATGAGTTGGGATGGATGTGCCCCTTGTGGAGCAGTTCTTGGATATGCCTCTTGATCTCCTCATTTTCTGACAGAGAGCGGTGGTAGACCGACCCATTGGGTAGCAGTGTGCTTGGGGTCAGATCAATGGGATGCTTGACCTGGCAGTGCAGAGGTACCCCGGTAGGAGAGGAGAAGATATCTGAGTATTCTTCCATGACCTTATCCACTTGCTTCTGTTTTGTGGAGAGATCAGCTGCGGAGGTCCTGGATGTGGCTGTGATATTTCGCAAGAAGATGATTACAATGAGGCTTTGAAGGCCTTTTTTCAATCAACAAGAATGTCAAAAACTCTAGACATCCAAAAACCTAACCGTAGGAGATGAAGCACCAAAAGTCATGCGAACCCCTTTGGCTAAGTTAGTACATCAACTTCCCGAGGTCGTAACTTTTGCATACGATATCCGTTTAATGTGAACGATAGCACGATAGCCCGTTGGAAAGGTCATTTCCGACTGTGGCAAGCCTTAAAAACATTGTTTAGGGCCTCAAAATGGCCCCGCAAGACAGGGACCCGAAAACTAGGAAAAAAAACTGCCAAACTGGAAAACTGCCAAAATGAACCAGTTGGAATAGGTGGGAGGCCATTGACATCCATCTGAATCAGTTAAGTTATTGAATTATCCATTATCTATTAAGGCCTTCCAAAATATTCTATAATTATGCAACACAGAGGTAGAAGGGAACTTAGAGCAAAAACTAGTCAATCATCTCCATACAAGAAGAAGGACAAGCAAAGAATTCAGGCTAAATGCCAACATTGGGGATTTCAACATGGAAAATATTATACTAGATTGAGGCTCTGAAGTAAATTTATTTCCTAATAATACATGGTAGTGTATGGGATAACCCACATTAGGCTATTCACCTGTCTAGTTGAAACTAGTAAATCAATAGAGAGTGTTACCAATTGGAAGGTTTAAGGTGTGACAATAGATTTGGATGGAGTGTGCACTATGGCATATTTTGAAGTGATAGAGATATTATATGGCACAACACCTTACCCAACATTAATTGGATTGGATTGGGCATTTGATAACCAGGCAGTGGTCAACCTGAAGACAAGGAAAATGACTTTTGAATTAGGTGAATATAGAGTTATTTCACCATTGGATCCTTCGGAAGGAGAAAGGTTTGTAGAGGCAACTTGTTTGGATATGGAAAAAATAAACTAGTTGTATAGAACCACTACATGAGAAGAATATTATGTCAACCCAATTCCAGATGGGGTACTTAGCTGGAGAAGCATTACATTGTGTGCTTCGAACTCAGACATAGGTTTGGAGAATTGGCAATAGCGACTACATGAAGTCTCCACAAGAAGGTGCGCAAGAATAAACTGCGCAGTAAGATGGGTTGGTACAGAAATAAGGGAGCCTCCTAGTTTTCATGGGCTAAATGACTTAGAGGAATTATTGAAAAGACATGAGGAGGAAGCGTTGGAAAATCAGAGGTTGTTAGCCCTGGTTATTTCACTCAAGGTTTTCAGTGTTTCATGGAAACCTGCACAGAAGACCTAGCTAAAACATACACAAACAAATCTTATCAAGAAAAGGAAGAGAGATACAATATGAAGAATGAGAATCGATGTATATTATGATCTATCCAATGAGTGAGTGATATTCACTCATATATGCAATGACATCCTATAATTAGTAATGCATGCATAATAGTGATGATATAAACTTAGAAAGTCTAAAATAGAACTAGTTAGTTAACTCGCATTGAACTAGTGTGCTGAAAATATAAATTTCTCCAACACCCCCCTTGAAAATCACTATGGAGTAAAAAATGAGTCCCGGATACTAGGCCATATTAGGCACTCATGTACAATGCAACTAATGAACACTGAATAAAAAATGAGGAAAGAGGGAAAACCACGTGGGAAACCCCCACCCCCCCCCCCAAAAAAAAGAAAAAAGACAATGCATCAAAAGAAGAAAAGGAAGTTGATAGGAAGTTGTGTTCTTCACTGAAAGACGATCCTACAAAGTCTGAAACTTCTTCCCAAAGAAGGTCTTGGTGAATATGTCGACAGTTTGTTCATAGGAAGGACAAAACTGCAAATCAATGATCTTGTCATGTACTAAATCTATGATGAAATGCATGTGGACCTCAATGTGTTTGGTTCATTGTCGCTATACTGGATCTCTGCAAAATCTCAGTGTACTCGGATTGTCACACCATATGATAGTCAGACAGTGAAACTAAATACCAAGTTCGGTAAGGAAGTGTTAAATCCAAAGTGTCTGAATGACACGATTGACTACTCCTCTATACTCGACCTCTGCGGAAGATAAAACAATGGTTGATTGATTCTTACTTGACCAACAAATTGAGCCTAACCCCAAACTGAGAGTGTACCCGGACGTGGACTTGCGATATGTGCTATCACAATCCCAATATGAATCTATGAAGCCTATGAGATCTAATGCACAACCAACTACATAGTGAATCCCATAAATCATGGTGCCCTTCACATATATGAGGATGTGCTTGGAAGCCTTCCAGTGCAGATCATGGGGTTCCTGCATGTATCTAGAAACTACTCCTACCACATATGAGATGTTCGGATGGGTGTGGGTGAGATACAAAAGAATCCCCACCAACTGTCGATACAAAGTGTTATCCACTAATGGTGTATCCCCTCCATCCTCAAGTTTGATCCTAGATAATAAGGGTGTAGGTGAAAACTTATAGTCTGTCATGTGGAATCTATCTAGAAGATCCCTGACATACTTAGCCTGAGAAATTTTGATGTTGGAAGCAGCCTAACTAATCTCAATACCAAGAAAGAAGTTTAGTGGACCCATGTCCATCATATAGAACCTGTCATGCAAAATATCTTTTACCAAATAAATGGTTGAAGCAAAGCTACCATTGATCAAAAGATCATCAACATAGAGTAATAAAATCATCACAGAGTTAGTAGTCCTCGACATGTAAACATTGGAATCAGATTTACATCTAACAAAGTCATGTGAAAGAAAGTAAGAATCCATCTTTGCATACCATGCTCTAGGTGCTTGCTTGAGGCCATAGAGAGACTTCTTCAGTCTTCATACTAAAGATAATTTTTGAATGAACCCATGTGGCTACTCCATGTAGATAACCTCTGAAAGGTCACCATGAAAAAAATAATTATTCACATCCATATGGTGAACTTCCCATCCTTTGGCTTCTGCAATGGCTAGATCCAAGCGAATGGAGTCCATCTTTGCTACATGAGCAAAGGTCTAATCATAATATATCCCATGAATATGTTGAAATCCTTTTGCAACTAATCTGGCATTGTACCTGCTTGCCTAACCATCTTCTTCTCTCTTGGTCCTATAGACCCATTTTCATCTGACAAGTTTCCTCCCTGGTGTAAGTGGAACCAGATCCCAAGTCTAATTATCTAGGAGAGAGTCATGCTCCTCCTGCATGGTTGCTTCCCATAGTGGATTTCCAATAGCCTCACTATAGGTATGTGGATCATAAGATTGAACCATATAGCAATGCATGGGCATCGTTGGTTCAGAATATGAAAGTACATGAGAAGGATCCACATGATGAGATTGAGTCCTCCTTGAATCCAATGGATCCCTTGCAAGGTTCTATGATGATTGAAGTGTGGATTGTGCCCACTTGGGCATTTGTTGAAGCTCTGATGTTGGATCCTCATTTGGTTGTATTAACTGCTCGTCTGCATGGACAGAATCCTCTGAATCTGTGTCTGAATATGTAGCATATGAATGTGTGGAATCATCCTCTCTGATGTCTGGAACTGATGTAAGCACAAGAGTCTCTAAATGTTTCATTGAAGGTGCATGAAAAGGACTCTCCTCAAACTTAACATTGTGCTCAATGATGAGCCAGCCTGTAGAGGGATCAATGAATCTGTACCCCTTCACATCATATGGATATCCCAAAAAGATGCAAGGTGTGCTCTAAGGATCTAAGGATTTCCTCTTTTCAGAAGGAATATGGGCCCATTCTCTATATCCAAAGATGTGGAAGTGGGTGACATCTGGTTTGTCACTTGTCCAAGCCTCAAAAGGTGTCATGTCTTCAACAGATCTGTGAGGTTCTCTGTTCTGTATGTAAGAAACACAATTAAGTGCCTTAGCCCAAATATTGGAAGGAAGTTATCTTGCATGCAACATGCAACTGGTCATCTCCTTGAGAGACCTGTTCTTCCTTTCAGCAACTCCATTATGTTGTGGAGTGTATGGAACTGTGTGCTGCAACTCGATACCAGCTTCATGACAAATATTTTGAACATCTTTGTTGATATACTCCCCCCATTGCCTATACGGAGGATCTTGATTTTCTTCCCAGTTTGTGTCTCTACTAGAGCTTTGAAGTCTTTGATATGCTCAAAAAATTCAGACTTTTGTATGAGAAAATAAACCCAAGTATAGCGTGAGTAATCATCAATAAATGTAAGAACATACCTTTCTTTGCTGATGGACAGATGTGGAAATGGACCCATGAGATCACTGTGAACAAGATACAAGGAAGAGGAGGCTCTCCTTTCCTTCCCCCTTTCAAACTTCTCTTCAATATGCTTTCCGAGAATGCATCCTTCACAAACCCCTTCAGAAAAGTGAATGTTTGGCAAGCCTTTGACCATTCCTTGCTTGGAAATTCGTTGCATGTACCTAAAATTTAAATGACCAAGTCTCTCATGCCATACTCTACTACTCTCATTAACATGTGTAAGTAGCAAAGAGGATTCATAGTCACTAAAATTAGTGAACTTATACAACCATGATTTGTGATCTACCTCACCAACTGCAATAATGGAACTATGATGTGTGTCAAGCACAATAATTGAATCTGATGTAAATTCAACCCTTTTACCTGTTTGAGTGATCTGATAAATTGAGAGAAGATTTATAGAAAGTTTTGGAACATCTAAAACATTCTCAAAAATTCCATTAGGGAGTTCCACTCTTCCCTATCCTGCAACTACTATTGGAGTATCATCCTCCATGAGAATAGGAGGTCTAGAGTATGAACTCAAAGAAGTAAAAATTTCCTCTTTAGCTTCCATATGATGTGATGCACCAGAATCTATAATACATTAATCGTATGAGGAATTAGTTGCAACCAGAGCATGATGATTACCTTTCTTAGGCACAGGGTCTTATTCCTTCTTCTTCTTGGATCCTTCAGGAATGAAGTCTCCAAGGTTATTATTTTGAAGTACCTGTGTCGTAAGATCGATTTTCCTCTTCATGCACGTGGATTCTTCATGATTCAGTTTATTGCAATATGTGCACTTCTTTCCATTCTTCTTCTTCCCTTTGGAATTTGAAGAATATTTGGAACTTGAAGAATCCTTGAAGGGTTTGGAATATCCATCCTTCTTTAACTCTGTATGTAATAGCTCCTTTCGTTCCTGCTTCAATTTCTGATTGGATGACCCTTTTCCATCATGCATGGTGAGAGAATGTGCTTTGGGGTATTTCATGAGGCCCATATGTATGAGTTTTGTCTTCTCTTGTGTGAGAGACTCAATGAACTGAGCCATCGTAGGCATTTTCCAATTTGCTCCCAAAAGACATCTGTCAGAATGGAAATTGGAGACATATACAACGTATTCTGGTCCTAGCTTGGCCAATATTGTTAGAATAAGTTTTTTCTCTTGTGTAGACTTATCAATACCACATTCACCCAAGCTCAATATCAAAGATTTAAATTTAGTAAAGAAATCATGTATATTATCAAAACTTTTAGGGTCTAAGGTATTCAACTCTACCTCAAGCATATGACCTCGCATCTCATACTGCTTTCCAAAGTGCCCTTCCAAGGTGTTGTAGATATCATTTGGAGTCTTTCATGCAGCAACATGAAACCATAGATCAGTGGAGATTAACTCAAGAAGTATTCATGTGGCCTCATACTTACAGTTAGCCCATCTGATCTTCTCAAGCGCTGATGTAGGTTTTGTTTATGTCACCATCATCAAATTATACAGTCCTTTTCTTTTGAGTTGGAATTTGGCCATCGTACAGTGTGATTATTATCACCCGACTTGATTGAAGAAGTTGCATCGCCTCCATCCTTGTTATTGACTCTAAAAAGATCCTGAAAACCCAGATTGTGGATTCTGAGATATGACAGACGGTTCTATGGCAGCTATATATATGAAAAAAATGCTATATCTCCTAAAATATGTTATCTTCACTATATCTCGTATGAGCATCCCTATGTTATACGTCTCTGGTCAAAATTTCAGCCTGACCCAGATCGTGGATTTCGAGATATGGCTATTTTACTGCAGAAAACCAATTTTATGGAGGGTAGTTGAATCATCACACCGTAAAGAAGGATGCAGTGCGATGATGCTGAATCGTCGCACCCTATAGAAGGATGAAGTGTGATGATTGTAAAAAATTGAATCATAACATCCAGGGTGAACAGTACAGTGTGACAACGTGGCAACTTATACTATGTATAGGTTGCGATGATTCCAACCATCACACTCTTTGATAGGGATATGATGCAATGATAGCAGAAACTAGGCTTAATCAATCCTCTTTCTCTATTCTCTGGCTTGTCTGGGTTGCTCCAATTATCTCGTCTCTGATACCATGTCAGTTTTTCATGGAAACCTGCACAAGAGACCTAGCTAAAGAATAAACGAACAAAGCTTATCAAGAAAAGGAAGAGAGATACAATATGAAGAATGAGAATCAATGTATATTATGATATATCCAATAAGTGAGTGATATTCACTCATATAGGAAATGACATCCTATTATTAGGAATGCATGCATAGTAGTGATGATATAAAATTGGAAAGTCTAAAATGAACTAGTCATTTAACTGCCACTGAACTAGTGTGTCGAAAACATAAACTTATCCAACAAAAGAAACACCTGCAAGATAGTGGGGTGCACACAAAGAAACAATTCAGGACTGGTATCAATGTAAACAACTATTTCACATTAGATTTGGCACAAAACATGGGAGAAATACAGTGCAGAAGTATGATGGGAGAGGAACACCAGTTGAACACTTGGAGAAGTGCATAACACAATGGAGGATGAAACCACCAGAGGAATGGCCTCATCACTTTATTCATACATTGGAATGGATCCTAGGGAACTGGTACATAGATCAAGAGATGCGCAGAGGCACTACATAATGGACAAGATTACATCATAATTTTGTAGTAACCTTCTCATTAGAGCATGAGATCCCCAACATTGATTCAACACTGAAGATGATAAGCGAAGTGATATTTTTTATGAACCAGAGGTCGAAATCATAACACAATATCAACAACGGAATAGAAACACAGTCAAATAGTTACTCTCATGTTATCATGTCGAATAGGAAGCACCAAATGAAGATGATCCATGCAATATTCAAATCATAGAGATTGAAGGAGAGAGAGAGGTGGAAGGTCCATCTCTGGAGTCATAATCCTTTGTTGCACCAATCAAAGTCAAGAAAGTCAACATTGGCACGAACGACAATCCTAAAATGGAAAGTATTAGAGACTACTGGGATGAACAAACACTAGAAAGGATAACAGATTTATTGCGTGATTATAGTGACCTATTTCCAACAACCTTTATAGATATGAAAGGAATAGCAGGGGAGCTAGGTGATATGAAGATACCCCTCAAACCCAATGCTAGACCTGTCAGATAGAGACCTTACAGGATGAATCCATTGTATAAGCATAAAGTGAAAGCGAAAATTGACCAAATGTTGGAAGCTAACATTATAGAACTAGTGGAGGAGTCTGAATGGATCAATCCAATGGTAGTCCAGGAAAAGAAGCAAGGGGGGATAAGGATTTGTGTATATTTGATGAAACTTTATGATGCTTTCTTACATGATCCTTTTCCTACCCCTTATAGATGAGGTCTTGGAGAATGTGTGAGGCCAAAAAGCATATTCATTCACAGATAGATTCTCAGTTTACCATCAAATCAAAATAGCTCTAGATGATAAGTATAATACTACTTTTTCTATAGAATAGGTATCCTACCAATATACAGTCATGCCCTTTGGATTGAAGAATGCACAAACTATCTTTTCAAGGGTAGTCATAGCTGCTTTTAAGGAATTCATACACTAGTTTCTAGATGTAAATCTGGATGATTATATTGTGTATAGTATTTTGAAAGACCATGTAGAAGTTTTAAGACTAATGTTGGAAAGATGCAGGCAACATTAGATATCATTAAACATCAAGAAATGCATTTTGGGTACACCATTTGGGATATTGTTAGGGCATATAGTGTGAAAAATGGTTTACTGGTTGACCCTGCTAATATTGCAATCATTGTGAATTTACCACCACCAAAGTCAATGCTACAGTTAAGAGCCACACTGGGACATACAGGCTACTACAAGAAGTTTATAAAGGGGTATGCACAAATTACTTCACCAATGGAAAAAATGTTAAAGAAGGACACCAAATTTAAGTGGAATGAGGATTTCCAGAAAGGATTGGACACTCTAAAGGAGAAGATGGTGACAACACACATATTAGTGTTTCCAAATTGGGAAAATACATTTCATGTGATTGTAGATGCATTAACAATAGCATTTGGAGCAATTCTAGCATAGCCAGGAGTACATGACTTATACCATCCTTCGCAAGCAGGAAGTTGTCAAAATCTAAACATAATTACAATACCACAGAAAGAGAATGCCTAGCCATGGTATATGCACTTTAGAAATTCATGCACTATTTATTGGGTAAACATTTTAAAATGTTCACAAATCATTATGCCCTTAAATATCTAGTCAATAAGCCAGTGTTGAGGGGGGAGATCTGTAGATGGTTGTTATTATTCCAAGAATTTGATTTTGAAGTAATAGTCAAACCAGGGAAGTTGAATGCAATATATGATCATCTGTCAAGGGTAACCAATGGAGAAGAACCTACTAACTTGGAAGACAACTTTCCTGATGCACAATTATTTTTAGTACATGTAGCTGATGAATACTTCGATGATATCATTGAATTCTTAAGTACATGAGTTGCACCATAGGATTTTAGTACTACATAGAAGAAAAACCTGGTAGTCCGAGCTACAGACTATCAACTCATTGCAGGTCATTTATACAAGATGGGTGCAAATAGAATTTTGAGAAGGTGTGTATTGAAATATGAACGACCCAGGGTTTTAGCAGAAGATCATAACGACATATTTGGAGGACATTGTGCAGGAAAAGATATCACGCAGAAGGTATTTCACACAGGATTATGGTGGCCAATAGTTCATAAAGATGTCAAGGAATATTTCTAGAACTGTGATGTCTGTCATAGGGTTGGAAAACCCAACAGGAGGGATGAGATGCCCCTAAGACCACAAGTAACTTTGCAAGTATTTGAAAAGTGGGAAATAGACTTTTTCGGACCTATTAATCCACTAGCAAGAAGGTCAAGAGCTAGATATATCATTAATGAGACCAAATACTTAACTAGATGGGAAGAAGAGACACCATTCAAATATTGCAGTGCAGAAACAACATCACACTTCTTATTTGAGCATGTGATAAATAGATTTGGATGTCCTAGTATTTTGATGAGTAACCAAGGCACTCATTTTATTAATAACACCATCAAGGCTATGATTGAGGAGTTTGAAGTCTATCACCAGAAGCATACACCATATCATCCTCAAGAAAATGGGACAGTAGAAGATTTCAATAAGATTTTGGAAAATGATTTGACTAAGATATGCAATGTTAATAGGGATGATTTGGACTTGAAAATACCAGCAGTACTATGGGAATACAGGACCACATTCAAGAAGTTGAAAGGACAGACACCATTCAGATTGGTGTATGGACAAGAAGTGGTGGTGCCATTAGAATTTATGGTACCTAGTCTGTGCGTAGCAACGATTACCAATATGTCAGAAAGAGGTGCAACACGAGAGAGGTTAAGTCAACTAATGGAAATGTAAGAAGACAGGATTTTGGCAGGATTTCACCAAGAGGTACAAAAAGCAAGGGACAATTCTTGGCATGACAAACACATTAAAAATAATATATTTAAGGAGGGAGACCTAGTTCTTCTCTATGACAACAAATTTTTGCAACACCCCGGTAAGTTCAGAATGCATTGGCTAGGGCCATATGAAGTAAAGACTGTCATAGATGGAGGATATGTTAAACTAAAGGATTTGGGAGGAGAGGAACTGAAAGGAATGGTCAACTGTAGTTGACTAAAACTATACAAGGATGCTCGAACTACTAACTCTTAAACGTTACAATGCAATAAGAAAATCATGTGCATAGTGTACTATAGTAGATATTAGGAAAGAAAACTAATCAAAAGAAATAAAAAGGATAATAATAATAAAAATAATAAAAATGAATACAAAAATAGAAAAACAAGAAAAATACAAAAAGAGGTAGAAGTTGGTTGAACAATAGGAAAGTGGAAAAAATTCACATGCAACAATTAATATGACAACATAGAAAGACAATGTGTAGGAAAAATTGGACTCAATGCAAATGCACGGAAAAAGTGAAAAACAATTATGACTGGGTCTATAAAGTGTGGAAAGCACGCGTTAGCTCGACACTTAGTGATTTTTTTAGAACAAATCGAGATAGAAGTCTCTTCCCTAGGTATAATTATGCAAAGAAGAGAGCAATTGTTTAAATCACATACAACATGACACCATTGACATTTGGCACTCCAGTTCTGTACGTACGGGTTACTCGATAGTGAAAAAGGAGGAAGGAAAGGATGGTGGAGCCCTAGAACCTCGTCGAGCTCGAAGATATCACCACTTCCGAGACAGGGTCACTTAGCTTGATGATGGTTGAGGAGGAGACATCAATAGTGACACAAGGGGAAGTAGGGCAGAGCTCTGGGACTCGAAATGGTATTACAAACCATAATCCTGAAACACCGGAGAAACTCGACAAAATGAAGGGTTAGCAACAAGGCTGTGATGAAGAGGAAGTGTTGGTTGAGTACATCACCAACCATCCATAATCCAAGGGGGAAGAAGATGAAACTAAAACAACAGAAGCAGGCCCATATGGTGTCGGGAAAAAAATAAAGGTGCAGGATGCCGCATAAATTACACTTCCCTACCTCCTAGATGCAGTGGTCATCGTGGAGGACATTATCGGAAAAGTACCTAAACTAAGGTACTCAGACCATGATATGTGCAAGGAAAAAAAATCTGAGACTTGGCCAAGGAGGCCTACTTAGAAAACATTGAGGAAATTGTAACCCTAGTTAAACCAATCATGGATCCCAGGCAATGGATATCAATGCTCTACAACTATGGGATCATGAACGTCCTAGACATACTGCACTTTGGGAACAATAAACATGTTTGTCTTTGCGTCAAACAATTGCTAGCCCAGGTACATGGTGGAATTCTTTGGATGGATAGGCCAGTATAGCTTGATGTGGCATTGATCACCAAAATTACAGGATTACTCACAGTGGGTGCACAACCAAAGGAATACTTGGAAAACAAAGCACGTGAGAAGGAGATCGTCGAGCTAGTCAAGGCACAATTTGGTACCAATAGAGGGAACAAGGGTATTGTGCTTAGAGATATAAACGATAATGTGAAAATATTTTCCAGAAATATCAAGGCTTGCAAGCTGTTGAGGAAGTGAATAAAAGAAGAGGGTCCAGCAGGAGTCATCAAAGTCATCGTGCAGTGCACAAAGGGATTAATGTTCAGTTGGGCGCCTTACCTCATGAACCAATTATTGATCGACTGCAGAGATGCACAGGATAATGGAATTGAGTTTCATTTTTCTTGGCTCATTATCCTTATAACTTAGGTAGGATGGAAGAAGCTAAAATTTTCAGCCTTTTTGGGTAGGAAAGGGAAGTGCTACGCAGCCACATAGGAATCCCTCTGGAAGGCCAAGGACAACAAAAATCAGCAAGCGAATAACAGGGTCTTCACTATGCTGTTGGAAGAGATACGACAATGCACATCCAATGTGTGGTGCATTCCTATGGAAGTGGTCCAGGAAACTAAAGGGATATCTAGGTTTAAGGAATCTAGGCACCATATGTGGATCCAGGCCACAAGGGATCCAAAGAAGGAATGGTTGGAGATGCAATACTATGTCATGAGGAGGATATTGATTGGATAATCAAAGACTGAAATGCACAGTGGAAGATTCCAGTAGAAAAAACAACAACAAGGTCAGCCTCAATGAAATCAACCAAATCTAAGGGGAAATACAAAGTAGTTCCTTCAACAAAGACAAATAACCCAATTACTAACACTAGGAAATATGTGGTGCACACTCAGACGTTGGGAAGCATAACAGTTCCAAAGAGACCAAGGAGGAAAACAATGATGCCTAGGGTAGACATTCAACATGATGCCAATAAGGGGGACACATCTCAAGCTAGAGAGGAAATGGTATAGGTGATGACGAGTGGGGAAAAACCCTCACAGGAAAAAAGAACCACAACGTAGATGGAGGAAACACGTAAAAATATGAAGTACACTAAGGTGGACCTAGTTATCACCCTGACAGAGTGTTATAACCCTAATTTGCACCAGACATGCTTACCTGGCATCAGGCCATCTCAGATTCCTTCTTTTCCAAAACATTCCTGAACAACTCTTCTTAAAAACCCCTTTTATAAAAACCCACGCGCCCTACTCCATTACTGCACACGTGTACACGCTAGCTGACCCAAGAAAGCCCGTGTGTACCTACAAAAGCATGAAAAAAGGAAAGTTATTGATGGAACAAACAGCTTTGGGAAAGTTAACTAAACCTTTCATCCATGCATGGCCGATCATTCGACCAAATACCTAGCTCCTTCTAGCCTATAAAATAAGGGGTAGGGGTCCCATTTGAAAGGGGGAGAATCATAGTAAAGAAACTATACCTGATTAAGCATTCCCTTTGTCCCAACCTTTATCCATCTTTGTGCAAAGAGAAGTATAGAGCAAAGAAGTTGGAAGACAGTGGAAGAAGAGCCCAGGATCAGGATCAAGGAGCAGTAGCCGACTTTATCATTGTAAGGTATCATTGTGAAGTTAATAAAAAAATTGCTTTTCCCATCTCTCCATATGAGATTGTCATTATTGGAATATTGATTGTATGATTGATTAAATATCTAACCCATTATGTTTGTCTTTAGTGAATGTAGGTCAGCATTGGGAGGAGATTTACAATCAAAGAACGACCAAGTGAAAAAAGGGATCGACATCAAACACAAAAAATAAGGTACGTCAACTTAATCTCTTGAGCCTTGTGTTTACATATGAGTAATGGGGTTTCAGCATGGGATGATGGTAAAAAGTAAGAATCTTTAGGTCATTTCTGCATGCATGATAAAACCCTTAGTGCTAGTCCGTAGGAGGGATTTCCTACCCACAACAGAATTGGCGACCATACTGGGGATCTCTAGGGTTTCTAGGAATAATTTTTCTTGGGTATTTTTAAAAACTGGTTTCATGCCTTGTTTTTAAAGTTTTTGAAAAAGTCTGAGCTAACAGAGATTCTGGTCTTCCATACTAGTTATCTCTGTTTCTTTTCTTGACTACATTTTTTTTCTTTTTCAAGACCCATAGAGGTACACGTGGTCTGTATAAGGCCTGCATGTGTGTACACATGCCCAACCTTCACATAGCCCGCATGGACACGCTAGCTGATGAAGTAACAGTAGCATGGCTAGGTTCAGAAAATTTGTATTAGAGAGGCAGTGATCCTCTCCCCTGTTAGAAGGGATCCTTCTCAGGGGTTTTCTAGAACTCACTCTAGTCTCTTTTTTTTGCAGTTTGTAGCTTAGGTTTCACCTCAGATTGATTTTGTTCTATGAAATTTTCTTCGAATTGTTTTCTTTTTTTTGTCAAAGTAAGTTTTTGAGTCTTCAAGAGATTCTGGTTCTCAATACCAGTAGTCTCTTCCAGTGTTTGATTGCTTGTTTTTTTTTTTCATTTGTGAAAATTTGCAAAGGTACACGTGACATGCATAAGGTCTGTATGCGTGTACATGTGTCCTGACGTTTTACAGCTCACGTGCACACGTTAACTGTTGAACTGTCAGCAACTTGCTTGTTGAGAAATTTTTTATTTAAGGAGAGGCAATCATCCTTATCCTTATCAAGAGTTATACCTCTCAGGGATTTCCTTGATTTAATATTGGTCTTTGTCATAGTGGTCGACAACTTAGGTCTGATTACAACATAGCTTTCTTTTTCATTAAAAGATTTCTTCTATTTCTTAACTTTTTAAACTTATTTTTAGCTTGAAATTTTGAGAAAAATGAGTTGCATTTTGAAAAAAAATTCCCCCTCATGGCCGGGAGGGGGCCATGAATCGTGCATTCATCAGTTTCTTTTAGAATATTTTGTTATTTTCTATTTTGATTGGAAGAAAATATAAAAAAAAATACTTAGTTTGTTAGATCTCTTTCTTTCTTGGCATTTTCTTTGCATTGTTATTTGAAAAAGAAAATAAATTAGCATAGTGTTGTGTTTTCTTCTCATCTTAAAAGAATTTCAATATATATATATATATATATATATATATATAACCATTCTTTGCCAGTGTTCATGTCATCATTTTTCACAAAGAGTCTTAACAACATCAGTTGCACTACCGTACCCCTTTTGAGTAAATCAAGCCTTAAAAAGAACGCTAATTAAAAATTACTAGACTTTATGTTTGTAGGGTCCATCAACTAGATTAGGCTAGAGCCTTGATTTAGGTTGGAGAGGAAACTCTTAAAGGCTATAAAACAAACATACGAGTCTATGCTAAGGAGTGTAGAAGTCCAATATCATGAAAGTTATCTGGGACCCCCCTCTATCACAGGGGATAAACACAAGGTCGTCTGCAGAAAGGTAACAGAGATAACCCCTCCAAAGTCAGACCAATCATACTGGAGAACACATATAGAGGGCTTGTCTTGGGATTCCATCGATTTCATTTGCCACGGAGCTTCATGGGTGTTGAATACGTTCGAGGTCCTCAGTTGTATTCCAGACCACTTGCTTTTGATACCCTTGGAAGGTTTTGGGCTTGATACCCTTCTCATTGTGCTCTACCCGACTGTTGATTGTACCTGCATGGTGATTATTCGTGCATTGGCAACCTAGTTGCCTATCTTTCTAGTGACATACATAGGTGAATGCAAGGGTATACTGCGGTACCTAGGATAGACATCGGGCCACACTTTGCAGAGTATACCCAGAGGGTGCTTCTGATTTCGAGCTTCACTTGCACCGGTAAGTTTCTATAGTGTTGGTTGGTTTAACTGCTCTTCCAACTAGTTAGTCATTTGCTTGATTTGCCTTTAGGAACTTTTAGTGTGTGCTCTATGCTCCCTAGTTTTCCATAGTGAGTTAGTCAGTTGTGGCTTTGGGTCTCTGACCTAGGTTGGTAGACCGCCAGTCGTGAGGAATTTTTGGTCTTCCGCTTAGAAACGTGGAGCCGCCTCTTTATAGGCGTTGTTTTGATAACACTGGTTCTTCATAGTCAATGTGTGAGACTTTTACAGATTTGAATGATCCCGCAAGGGGAGAAACTCTACATAAGATCTTCATGGATAAATTTCCTAATGATACCAACCAAGGAACCCCCTCGCAAGGGGATTATTGTGTTTTTCCTTTCTTCGGAAACATTGGTGTCCCTTTGATGGCCACTTTGTACATTTCTGGGTTGAATGTGGGATTACCGGTTTGGTTGCGTACCATTCCAAATGTCCCAAATGCTCTTGACGCTTCTCAGTTAAGCACTTTATGTCATGGGCACCCTGTTGATGTTTCTTCGTCAATAAATTCTTCTCCTCCTCCTTCTCCCGCCTCTGGTGAAAGTACAGTTACTAGTAACCGGAAGTCTAAACGAAATAGAAAGAGGAAGAATAGGAAGAAGAAATCACCAAAATCTCTGAGTCATGTTGGAGATAGGTCCACAACCTATGCAAGTCACGTTGAAGACCAACACACAGCCTCTACAAGTTATGTTGGGGGCACACACCCACCCTCTGCAAGTCATGCTGGGGGAAAGAGTCCAGTCAATGATAGTCATACTGGTAATAGGTTTGTAGCCTCTACAAGTCATGTTGGAGATGTGCAACCAACCATTGCTAGTAATGATGGGGGCATCGATTCTATTGAGAAACCTGGATAGATAGGATGTAAGCATAAGTTCCCTTGTAAGCTTTGCAAGGGAGATCACCTTACTCATATGTGCCCTGGCATTCCAGAGGTACAAAGATTGTGGTCCCTGTCTGCAAGCTCTTATGATTATGAGTCTTCTCAGGTAGTCTCTCAGCCTATGCAACCATTGGTTGAGAAAGTGATCATGTCGATGCAGTCATCGACTAATCCCACTCCTATTTTGGGGGGTGAGGTGCCTTTAGACCAAGTATTCTTGCAACCTATTCAGCCATTGGTTGCGAAAGTGGTCATGCCAATGCAGTCATCAGATGATCCCACTCTTATGTTGGGGAGTGACATGTCTACCGACTATGTTTTTAGCATTTACAATTCAGTATTTTCAGAACAAGGGGGCATTCCACTCGCTATGAGCACACCCCCTCCAAGCCCTAGGATGGTTTCCTTTAATTGGAATGACCTTGTTGAGCCTCGTCTTCCTTCCTCCACACCCTTTCAAATAAGGGTTGAATTTAATTCAACAAACATTCATCGATGTATTGTGGATGAAGGAGCCTTTGCAAGTAATTTATCCTCCTCGGTTTGGAAAGTCTTGGGTTCTCCCAAGCTTGTGTCTGCTTCACATGAGTTGTTGGATTTTGACAGACGTCCTAGTGAATATTTGGGGGTTCTTTCTCAGTTACCTATATATTTAGGTGGGAATATTGTCCTTGTTGATGTTATAGTGGTGCAAGGCCCGTTAGATTTCAATATGCTTCTCGAGTGTGATTACATATATGCTATGAATGTTGTGTTGTCTATGCTCTTCCAGGTGATGCATTTCCCTCACAATGGATGCATTGCCACTATTGACCAGCTGACATCTGATAATCACCATCCTAATTCGACATTATTTCATATTTCCCCTTTATATGTTCCTAGCGTTCGTGTAGACTCTACCCCGCCACGGGTTAATTATGTGGCATCTTATCCTCGATGTTCAATTGCTTCTGAGAAGGAACCTATGAAATCATGTTGGCCTTCTTGAGACTTAGTCTCAGCAATTGATCGATTGGTTTATCCAATGGGGGCATGGGAGCCCTTGTTTCCCCCTCTTGGTCCAAGTAGGCTTGAGTATCCTTCCGAGTCTGATCTCATTGTTTGTAGATCCTCAAGCCCTCATGCTTGTGATTCTTCGCTGATAGACTCTGCCAGTCTTGGCCATAACCTCCATCGTCATATGGAGTATGGTCAGTTTACTTCACCCTTTGGGACTGTCGACCCTCGTTTGCATGATTTCTCGGATTTGAATTGCCTTCAGATGAGGCTATCCTTGAAGCCATGACTATTGTTTCTATATCGAGGGAGGACTTACACCGTGGTTTTTGTTTTCTTCCCTTTTGGGAGACTTTCTAAGTTGACTATCGAAGAGACTCTTGGTCTGAGCCTAGTAGCGGGCTCTACCTGAACTTGTTTCATACATGAGTCGTAGCCCCCACGGGTCTTCGTTTAAGCCCTTTTCAGACCCTCTAAACATGAAAATATTGCCGAGCGATCTCGTGGCCTTTCACGCTCGTTAAACTAAAATTTGAAGTCACGCCTATCTGGTGGTAGTTTACCCCTTTTTTGGTCCGGACAATCAACTGTACGAACACATGTATACTCTATTGGCTTCGGGTCCTTGGTAGAGTACCCTCAGGTATAATTTTACTCCTTTTCGGGCCTGAGGGACTAAATTTACGAAAAAGGAACCCCCACGAAGTCCATAGTTAAGCTCTTTTCAGACTCCCTAAAATTGAAAAGATCGTCGAGTGACATTATTCTTTCACACTCGTTAAAATGGTCCAGAAGAACATCCTGACGGAGTCCATAGTTAATATTTTTTCAGACTCCTTAAAAGTGAAAAAATGGCCTAGTAATATTGTCTTTATCACACTCGTTAAAATGGTTTTGAATAGACGTCTTGTCGATGCTAGTTTACCCATTTTTCGAACCGACTAGACTACCTTCGAAAAAGGTACCCCATTGGAGTCTCCTTTTACGTTTTCCAGACTCTCTAAATATGAAAAACCACTGATCTTACCTTCTCTGGGCTCGTTTAAATTACATTGAAGGACGTTACCATTGTGTGTTTTATTAATCGCATTTTCATATCCGCGTCTTCAGCCTAATGTCGACTCCATGTTTCTCTCAACTGAACCATATGAAGTATGCCTTATATGCAAGCCATGTAGCACTTTGCCTCTATGTCTTGACACCTTTGGCCCTTGGAGGATTTTTCCCGAGTGTCCTTTTCTTGCATATGTCCCTTTGCCCTAAGAATCTCTGTGTTCCGTGTGCTTGGAACTAGTATGTTTGCGACACTCGATCCTCTTTTGTAACGTAGCATTCTTTTATTCTTTTTCAATATTTCCAACATTATTGAAAAAGACAAAAAAAAATCAAATATACCCCAAAAAGAGTAAGGGAAAAGTATTTTCTTTTTTGGAAGCACAATGAGTTGCCCTTGGACAAAGCACATCCTTCCGTTTGTTTGTCAAGCTCTGGGATTTAATATGACCTTAGGAGGCTATTCTTACTACATAGATCTATGTCCTCTTCAATTTGGTTATTCTTCCAAACATATGGAGAGTTTGTGTTGCCTCTTGCATCGTGAACTTATGTCAAATGCCATGTTACCTGAGTCTCATCATTTGTCATGCTATTTCCCAAGGGAAGTTCTACCAAGCCTGAGTCGGCCCCTCTGCAGTTTATCTCTTGCCCTCATGCCCGACCATCCTCAAAGTCCAATCAAGTATTTGTTTGAAATCAATGAAGCCTTCAGTCTGATCATCAAGATTCTATAGTCTACGGTTGACGAGCTGTCGAAGACCTCTGGGTAGTGAAGTTGTAAACTCATATTACACTCCTACCCGAGTTTTGAAGATTTTGAAGTTGTTTCTCGAGCTCTGAAGACCTCATCTCCAGCCACAAGGCCTTATCAACTTCTAGAATATGGATACTCTACATGTATATCTTTTTTATTTCGAGATGTAGCTCCGCTATGTATTTCTCACAACTACACTTTATATATTTATATGACATGGATCTATAGTTTATTTGATTGGTAGCCATGATTTTATTTTATCCCGAGCATGGTTATGCCCTCCTTGGTGAGACAATTATTATTTTGCAAACGACACCTCCCAATTTCTCGCCCTTGGGCTCACTTGTTCGAAACATCGGTGAAGATTGTTAATGTATTTCAGCCATCAGATGCTCTTCTAACCTCACACATTAGGGGGCATCTGTTATAACCCTAATTTTCACCAAACATGCTTACCTGGCATCAGGCCATCTCAGATTCCTTCTTTTCCAAAACACTGCTGAATAACTCTTCTTAAAAACCCCTTTTATAAAAACCCATGCGCCCTACTCCATTAATTCACGCGTGTACACGCTAGCTGACCCAAGATAGCCCGTGTGTACCTACAAAAGCATGAAAAAAGGAAAGTTGCTGATGGAACACACAACTTTGGGAAAGTTAACTAAACTTTTCGACCATGCATGGCCGGTCATTTGACAAAATACCTAGCTCCTTCTAGCCTATAAAAGAAGGGGTAGGGGTCCCATTTGAAAGGGGGAGAATCATAGTAAAGAAACTAAACACGATTAAGAATTCCCTTTGTCCCAACCTTTAGCCATCCTTGTGCAAAGAGAAGTATAGAGAAAAGTAGTTGGAAGACAGTGGAAGAAGAGCCCAAGACTAGGATCGAGGAGCAGTAATTGACTTTATCATTGTAAGGTATCATTGTGAAGTTGATAAAATAATTTATTTTCCTGTCCCACCATATGAGATTGTCATTATTGGAATATTGATTGTATGATTGATTAAATCTCTAACCCATTAGTTCATAGATCAAATGCGTGTGGAGTTCTTTGTTTGTCTTTAGTGAATGCAGATCAACATTGGGAGGAGAGTTGCAGCCAAAGAATGACCAAGCGCGAAAAGGGATCGACATCAAACAAGAAAAATAAGGTACGTCAACTTAATCTCTTGAGCCTTGTGTTTACATATGAATAATGGGGTTTCGACATGGGATGATGGTAAAAATTAAGAATCTTTAGGTCATTTCTTCATGCATGATAAAACCCTTAGTTCGTGGTAGAAAAAGTCTAGTACAAGGGGGAAGAGGTGGCCCACACTACAAAAGCATAGAGAGAAGATATCATGACCAAAATCATATAAGTCCATGAAACCATACAACAATTATAGATTCAGGTAGTACCACTGGCCACAACACAACAACATGAAAAGACACAGTGACCCCCTACGTAGAAAGAAAGAAATGAGATAGTTCAGATAGTAGTGCATGGAAGGGATACATTCACGGTCATATAGAAGATTGTCATAATTGATCAAGAGACCATGCAGAAACCAATGGGGGACATTGATCACTTTGAGGTAGTGATGGTGTAGATACCCACAAAAGCACTATACGAATTCAAGGCTAGTATAATGCATGAAGTACAATCCAGAGTCGGTGTGGATGGAACCAAATTGGAGTTTGGTAAGGGGGTCATAGAGATGTTACAGATCATCTGCGACTAGTGGACCTCGAAGAAGGAGGAGGAAAAATAATATGCTAACAAGCTAGAGCTGGGGCTAATAGTAGTGCACAACCATATTCCAAATAGTGTGCAAGCACTGGATAGGAGCATATATGAAAAGATAAATATTATTACATAGAGGATTGAAGGATATAGGTTGGAGATCGAGGAGTTGAAATAAAAAATTAATCCTACCACTCCTCCTGAGGTTTGAGAGAAAAGAGAACATCAAATGACACTCCAGATAGAGGAAATGGCAAGGGAAGCAAAGGGAGCCATAGATTGTTTGACATAAATGTGCATATTTGAACCACTTTGGAAGATTATGAAAAGGTCCAACAATTGGACCAACAAGAGGGTAAAATCAATGCTGCAATGCAAGAATTGAAGTAGTGACAGAAAACCATGAATATTATTGAATGCGTGAATGGAGCGTAGGAGATGAATACCCTGCAGAGCAATAAGCAAGCAATACATGCCCATTTGGAGCCCCTCCCAAGAACAAACAACATAGATAATTTTGGAGCTGGAGGAAGAGAAGACAAGGATGGCGCAAGAACATTCAGAGAGAACAACATTGCTACAAAAAAAGATAACATCACACATGGTCGAGGTGCTAACAGATAAATTTACACAGGTGAAATAAAAAGGCAAGGAACTAGCAGAGAAGTTCCACAGTTTGGAAAAGGTTGTACAGGGAGCGCACACCACCTGAGTGGCTCTAGAAGAGCCACATGTCATTTTTGGGGGCCTTTTGGCACAAGACTACTGTGGGAGAAAGATCTATTTTGGGCGCAGACCTAATTTTGAGGAAAAGATCTATTTTTGGAAGCGCACGCCTTAGGAGGCAGGAAAGTGTGGTGAACCAACCAGTTCAGTAGGTGAATATCCAATGTAGGTAAGACAATAGGTTATAATCCATAAAGGATAATATATGAAATAATTATGTATATGAATATGATATGATGAGATACAATAAGAATGAGGGCCTTATATACCCATGCAGGGGTTCCCTTCCATGAAGAGATGTGACCTTTCATTGGGAAGGTGTCTCTTCATTAATTATTCATTAACTATTATAATGTATTTATATTTATTATTATATATTATGTTCATAACATTGCCTTCCCATTAAAAATGCTTTGTCCAAAAAGCATACTTATGGAAGACTTATCTCTTGCTCTGGCTTGTAATATCGTCTCCTCATTCTTGATTGTTGAATTAGTGATGATTGAGGGCTTGAAACGATAGGATCTTCTAGGCGCTGCATAGAACCATCGAATTGTAAGGGATTTTTCCCACCTTAAATCAATCTTCTGCGCAATGGGGCTTTTATGGGGTTCTTGTAGACAATTTGATGTATTTTGACTCCCCTGATAACTTCTACCTTGTGCATCATTTGTAATGGAGGTAATAATTTTTGACATATTTTTCATTTCCTTCTATGGATACTGTTATCACCATAACAATTATACATGAAAGTTGAGTTTCAGATTTAGCGATGTAGAGACATGGCGTGATTTGGAGGTCCCGGTCATATGTGGCAGCATGCAGACAAATATAGCGGAGGTGCGAGAGGTAGGACTCGGTGGACCATCGATCTTGAAGAAGCCCAGATCAACGGCTAAGGCACATATCGGAGAATGAAGCAGCGCGGAAGATAACTATTCAAAGGCGGGCTGGGGAAAACTACCATGGTTTCATCCATGGACGCGTGGCGCCCTCAGAGGTATATCAAGGCGAAAAGTGGTATGCCTAAAACCGTTTTCCCAAAATCCCTGATGTCACATGTTCTAATACGTCAAATCAACAATTCATGTGGGGGAGGGTGACGGTTGGTTAAATCACCTCACTTCATGTTCGTGCAATGCCAGGTGAACATCGTCAGATAACTAACTCAAAGGCTCATCATTCTAAATAGATTGGTAAAGCGTGACAAAACAATGTACCTACAAGTAATCCTATCAGTAATTCATGACTAGAACTCAGTGACTATCGATCTTCAAAATATGGGTGGCATTATTCTGTTCTGGGCAATCATCATCTCATTCATAAGTAGAGTAATCCCAAACTGGACCGACTTCCATATTTCTGTAGAGTTAAGGAAAACAAAAATCGTGTTCTCTGTAAAATTGGAAGACATGGACAAGGCCAATCAAACAATATCCATTGAAACAGGGTTTTCAACTGACATGGAAAGTTTATTGATGAGTAAGGAAGAAAGGTTGATTGCACAAATTTTAGCAACCAAATTCCATATTGACCTTGGGACAGAACCAGAATCAAAGGTTACACTAAATCTTGTCATGAGGGATATAATCATCAACAGACACATGGATGGACTCTACAAGCAAGCGGTGAAGAAAAGGCAGAGCAAATGACAAAAGGCAGAAATAAGAACCTTAGCGGTTGAAAGCATTGGGGAAAATCAACCAGTCTGGTTGAGCAAGCTAAGGGAAGAAATCGCCAAGTTGGAATGAATTCTCAAGTAGAATTGAGTACGTTCCAGAAAATTTTGGACATATGGCGTTCAAATAAAAATCTCAGATATATCAGAAATGTTTGTAACGATCCCTATAATGTAGGAAAATTGTCATTATACTTTACTCTTTATGTAACTGACATCTATATTTAGAACTATGGGGGAGTTTAATCGTTTTGAATCCCACAGTAAATCCTCTATATATATCATCCCGAGGATATAGAAAGCATGAAAAAAAAGAGGAGCCTTCTCTCTGACCAGGAGGACTTTGTAAAACTCTGGAGCTAGAATGAATATACAAATGCAGAAGTGAATTTTCGAGCTATTTACGAAAAGATTCCAATTGGCTGTGATATGAGTTTTGTCTTCTTTCATAGTGTGTAATTCATGTGATCTTTTATTTTCATTTACACTTTCGTCTATTTAAATTGGATAATCAAAGGCCCAGAATTCATCTCACAATGCTCTTGGCTTAGCAATTTAGACTGTGTGTATTTCTTCTTAACTAATTCAGAATTCATTTTAATATGCTCTGATGTAGTTATATGTTTCTTTTTCTTTTGATGCCATGAAAATTTCAAAGTTAAACTCAGACTCATCACCTCATTTATTCTTTTTCCTCTTGATAGTTTCCATGATTTGTCAATGCATTGTTCACTCTTGACTCCATAGCCCAAATGTCATCTCCATTTCTTCAGAAATTTTATAAAACCCCCCTAAAACAAACCAAATCTAGCCACTATTCATTAAATAAATATCAAGTGACACGAGAGATCCCTCTTTGATTTGAGTAGGCTAGTGCTTCGGCTCTAAATCTGGTTGAAATAGTTACCTCTGTCATTTGTCTATTCAGCCGGACAAAATTTACAGAGTGATAACATTCTGGCGTTGTTTCCAGGGACGAAATTGAATTTTTTCCCCCAGGAAAGAACAACATGGTTGAGTTCTAAGGTCTGAGAGCAGCAGACACTTAGACACATATTGGCTATATTCTTTCTCTGGTGACTCCACACATCAAAAAAACAGTTTGAAGGTGATTCCACTGGTAGAAGAACCCATAAATTTAAATTTTCAATGGTGAATCGACTCTCAATACAAAATCCAGCTTCCAAAACATTATTGGCGACTCCACTCAAGCTTCAAATGTAATTCAGAGACTCCATTGGAAGATGAGATACCTTGACATAGGTATGAAAAGGAATCATGGAAGAAAACATGTACTTAAAATGGGATCTCCTCCAAATCATTTTACTATTTTTTATAAGTTACCTCTACTCCTTCCTTGAACATGCCAAACAAGTTTTTATTTACCTGCTGCATTCTAATGATGATCATGATAATTTTGAAATTGTATATCCTCCTCTTAAATTTGTACATGCATATCCTCACTGTATCACTAATATTGATAAAAAAATTCCATCTGGGTCATGTGATGACCATGACCAAGTTGATCAGCCCCATGAAGCCAAGGATGATATTTCTCCTCCTGTACTTGGTCCAACGTCCTCCAATATACAACATATATACATACCCTTGAAGCTACCCCAATTCCTCCATTATTTCCCTCCAAAGCACTATGAGTATATACTTGTGTTTGATGGGGAACCTGATGGCATCTCAACTAAAAAGCACATCCAAGGATTTGAGCATTTTGTAGATTTGTTTGGGATCAACCATGATGATGTATGTATGAGGGCCTTCTCTCAATCCTTGAAAGGGGACACCAAAGACTGGTTTAAACATTTGCATCCAGAGACAATTGGCTCATGGGAGGAGTTGAAGAATGTTTTTTTTAAGTTTTAGGGAAAGAAGAAATCTTTGGAGTTACAACTTACAAAGTTCTATGCCTTGGAAAGGCAGGGAAATGAAACTATCTCTATATTTAGTAGAAGGTTTTCCAGTATTTACTACAAATTGATTGAAGAAATTCAACCCATTGAAGTTGCTTCCATGCTCCATTATGCAACTACTCTTCATCCAGATTTGTATTTCCTCCTGATGGAAAGAAGACCTAAGTCCTTGCAACAAATGCTTAATGATGCTCAGGACATTCAACACAACATCCAAGCATGTAAACAGATCCAAAATGAGGGGTTGAATTCTCAAGAACATGAAAGTGAATATGAACATAAAATACTTGATTGGAATCTTGAGGATAGAATTGACAATATCATAGGTCCTCTTGGAGTTTCCAATGCTTATGATTTTGCTAAAAATTATATTCCACTTATTGAAAGAGGAGGTGTTGATTTAGTTTTTGATCCATCCCATGATAAGCAGGGGGGTGATTATTTTATGTATTCTTTTGTAGATAGTCAAGAGGACGAGTTTGCAAATTAGTTTGTTGAAGAACAGATTGATGTTACAAGTTTGTTCTTGTTAGACAACGTTGCATATGTTGTTGATTTTCCTGTATATGACAAATATGAGGATGATTATGATGTTGAAGATGTTTCTTTTTAGCAGTACAGTGGGATAAATCAACCTATGTATCATAGTTACAAAGAGAAAAATATCGGATCAGCTGAAGAGATTTCTCTACCTTTATGATTTGTTGCAGTTAAATTGTTGAAAGAGAATTCTAAGATCATTATTGAGGCAAACGAATTGATGCTGATGCAAAATCACACTAAACCAACGAGACAAATTGACAATATATTGCAGTTCTCTTCTCACGTGTTTGATGACCCTATTACTTGTTGTATAGAAGATCTTGTCATCTCAAAAGTGCAGTCGTTGGTCGAAGATAAAGCTGAAAATGATCATGTTCAATAATCCAAAGAAATCGAAAAATGTGCCTGTAACAACAGTGAAGAAATTGAAGAAAGTTTTGAATCAGGTAAAAGAACCTTGCCATTGTGTTTTTCCTCTTTCGAACTGTTGAAACAAAATATTTGTAATGTTTAAAATAAGAAATCATCCAGGAATGGCGTCAAATATGAAGAAGGCAATGGACTTACACATGAAAACTATCTTCCTTTATGTTTTTCCTCCTTTGAACGGTTGAAAGCAAATCATGAGAGGACAAAAGAAAAAGGGAAGTCTGACTGCATTCACAGTGGCACTGTTTTTGTTATCAGTAATGAAGACCAACAACACCCACATGCATTAGATGATCATGTAGCCGATTAATTGGAAGAATATTCCAATTTGGGTTTGAAAACTGTGCTTAAGCATCGAATCAAAAAGGAAGAAGAAGTTGATCGAGAAATTGTTGTTAAAGGTTATTTTCCTTCTCCTGAAATTAACATAGATATTCAATAATATTTTTAGCAAGACGAAGTGTTTCAGAGTTGTCTTTCTTCCCTCGAAAATGATTTGGTTGTATTATTTCTAAGAGGCCTAGACATGGATGAAGATTCTGAAACTGCATCTATAGAGACTCTAAGCAGCGAAAAAACACTTGTAAAGGAAGTTTGCTCTTCTGTCTTGGCTCCTAAAAAGGAAACATCCTTTCATATGATTCATAACTCCAAGACACACTATATAGAAAGGGTTTACAATCAGAAGATACAAATAATAGTGGATTGCAAGATTAAGGATAAAGAAAGTAACGAATCAATGTTTGTATCAAATATAAATCTTTTTACGTCAGAGGATGTTCTCCTACCATGGTTTCCTTATAACTCAAAAAGTTCTTACTACCAGACTTCTCGACAAATCTGCCAGTTTCTCAATAGAAATCAACAAATTGAATCACCTGAAAACAAAAATGCAGTGGAAGGAGTGAAGCACGATAGTTGTTTTTTGCATATTTTAGAAGATCCATTTGTAGTCTTATTGGAGGAAGTAAAGAGTCTAAGTGTCCTTGATTTTTTGAGACTTGAATTTATGAATGAAATTTTGAATGAATCAACAGAAAATATTTGGAACAAACAAGTGCAAAGAAAACAAACAGTGATAGAGTGTTGTCATGGCTGCATTGGAATTATGATTTCACTTGATTGACAGTCCTTTTCAGCAGTCAGGGTAGGTAGGAGTGTGCGAATAAGCTTGTTGGTGAAGCATTGCTTTAAATTTTCAGCAGTATGCACAGTTAGATCCTAGCAGTATTTTTTCAAGTATCCAATTGAGAACAACCCACTTTTAAATTTTTTACGTTTAGTCTCCAGGACGTAATCAGATACACGCACATGTTTTTAAAGCGACTCAATGAAGAAGGAACTGGGTCTATAGTTCTTTGCTACCTCACAGGGTGCACAGTATCCATAGTTGGACCCTATGTTATCACCATAACAATTACACATGAAAGTCAAGTTTTGGATTTAGTGATGTAGAGACATGGCGTGATTTGGAGGTCTCGGTCATATGTGGTGGCATGCAGACAAATATAGTGGATTTGCAAGAGGTGGGAATCAACGGACCATCGATCTTGAAGCATCCCGGATCAACGGCTAAGGCACATATCAAAGAATGAAGCAATGTAGAAGATAACTATTTGAAGGCGGGCCAGGAAAAACTACCGTGGTTTCATTCGTGGACACGTGGTGCCCTCCGAGGTACATCGGGACGAAAATTGGTCTGCCTAAAACCATTTTCCCAAAAGCCCCGATGTCACATGTTCTAACACGTCAAATCAACAATTCGTGTGGGGGAGGGTGACGGCTGGTCAAATCACCTCACTTCACGTCCATGCAATGCTAGGTGAACGCCTCTAGATAACTAACTCAAAGGCTCATCATTCGAAATATATTGGTAAAGCATGAAAAATCAACATACCTGCAAGTAATCCTGCCAATAATTCATGACTAGAACTCGATGACTACCGATCTTCAAAATATGGGTGGCGTTATTCTGTTCTGGGCAATCATTATCTCATTCATAAGTAGAGTAATCCCAAACTGGACCGACTTCTGGATTTCTGTAGAGTTAAGGAAAAAAAAATCATGTTCTCTGTAAAATTGGAAGACATGGACAAGGCCAATCAAACAATATCCATTGAAACAGGGTTTTCAACTAACATGGCAATTTTATCGATGAGTAAGGAAGAAAGGTTGATCGCACGGATTTTAGCAACCAAATTCCATAATGACCCTATGACAAAACTAGAATAAGATGTTAGACTAAATCTTGTCATGAGGGATCTAATCATCAACGGACACATGGATGGACTCTACAAGCGAGCGGTGAAGAAGAGGCAGAGCAAACAAGAGAAGGCGAAAATCAGAACTGAAGCAGTTGAAAGCGTTGGGGAAAATCAACCAGTCTGGTTGAGCATGCTAAGGGAAGAAATCGCCAAGATGGAATGAATTATCAAGTATAATTGAGTACATTTCAAAAAAAATTGGACATATGGCATTCAAATAAAAATCTCAAATATATCAGACCTGTTTGTAATGATCCCTGTAATGTAGGAAAATTGTCGTTATACTTTACTCTTTTTTTAACTGATCTCTATCTTTAGAACTATGGGGGAGTTTAATCATTTTGAATCCCACAATAAATCCTCTATATATATCATCCCAAGGATATAGAAATCATGAATAAAAAAGAGGAGCATTCCCTCTGAGCAGGAGGACTTGTAAAACTCTGGAGCTAGAATGAATATACAAATGCAGAAGTGAATTTTCGAGTTGTTTACGAAAAGATTCTAATTGGTTGTGAAATGAGTTATGTCTTCTTTCATAGTGTGTAATTCCTGTGATATTTTATTTTTATTTACACTTTCATCTATTTAAATTGGAGAATCAAAGGCCCATAATTCATCTCACGATGCTCTTGGCTTAGCAATTTAGACTGTGTTTATTTCTTATTAACTAATTCAGAATTCATTTTAATATGCTCGGATGCAATTATATGTTTCTTTTTCCTTTGATGCCATGCAAATTTCAAGGTTAAACTCAGACTCGTCACCTCATTTATCCTTTTTACTCTTGATAGTTTCCATGATTTGTCAATGCGTTGTTCATTCCTAACTCCATAGCCCAAATGTGATCTCCATTTCTTCAACAATTTTATAAAAACCCCCCAAAACAAACCAAATATAGCCACTGTTCATTAAATAAATATCAAGTGACATGAGAGATCCCTCTCTGAGTTGAGCAGGCTAGTGCTTCAGCTCTAAAGATGGTTGAAATAGTTACCTCTTTCTCTTTTCTATTCATCTAGACAAAATTTATAGAGTGCTAACATATACATTGATTGGTTGAAGTATCGATTTTTGTCATTAGGATGTCTATAAGTCATCCTTGCAACTTAATATTTGCTTTGTGTACTTGTATATTCTTCTTGATTAACACTTGGAATCGAGTCTTATTCATATCCATGGATTTTTTCTACTTTGACATGTGTTGGCTATCGGAGGTCACTCCTGGATTGCTTGCAAGAGCAGAGCCCGACGCCCATCAGTTTTAATGTCACGATTTGTTTAAAGGGTGATCAAATGGAGATAAACTCAGAACAACATTGTGTCAACTCAGAAACCAGACTAGGCATGCATGAACGAGTGAGGTCTTGATAAACTCCAAATAGTGAGTCGTAGTAACAGGGTGAGTAGGTGGAAGACTTATGCAAGAAGGGTGCGAAGGTCTATAATAAACATCAGGTTCATCACAGACTGGAGAAGAATGTATTCAAACACGAAATCCTTTCACCTTCAAACACAGAGAACCAGAGAATACATAAATGCCACGACAAATCCTTTATCACAACACAAATGCAGCAATCCACGCGAATCATTCAACTGTGAACACTCTGGCATGAGATGAAACAAAGATGTAAAAAGAAGAACTGTTTGTCATAAACCAAGAAGTCTCAAACACAGAGGCATAACCAGGAAACCAGAATGTCGCTGAAACTTTACAGTTGGGAGCTTAGCTCTACCATCGATAGATACAAA